>JAPFFP010076015.1:0-23284 GCA_026153255.1 Solanum medicagineum | reverse complement strand
GAACCCTAAAAGTCTCCTTGTGGCTGCTTTACAAGGTTAAGAAGTGTAGAGAGAAAGCCTTAAGAAAATCTGATTTTCTTTACAAGTTGAAGTGGCTTAAAGGTGTTGCTTGTAAGCCCTTTTGAAGAGAAAATTTTGGCCGACTTTCTCTTGAATATTTTAACCTTATTTTATCAAGTTAGTAATGTACCATTTTGGCCCTTTCACTTGGGCCTTAATGATTACAAATTGATGGGCCTTTACTGCCCATTTTTCCACTTTCTCTTTAGTTAGTTGGGCCTAAATTATCAAATAAATTGTAATGGGCTTTGGTCCTTTTTCTATTCTTATTGGGCTGAAAATACAATCCATTTATGATGCTAAAACACAGGATAAAGTTACACCCTTAACGCAAACTTTATCCATAATTGGACTTGGACGGATTCGACGTCGGGCCTCATCTCCGTCTAGCTAGCAAGTTTAAACTATGTAAGTAGGTGAATCACCTGCTAGCTTCCTAAGTCCTGCAAGCACCTCAATTCTTTAACTTTATTTAGCATCGTGATTCCTCAATTTGACTTAAAACTTATTTACACTCAACCCTCTTCAGGGTTAGACATACATGTCGCCCTCTAATTTGAGATTCAAGCACTTTTAAAAATAGGCACTAATTTGACCAGGCCATATAATGCTTCACGTGCATAGGACTAGTTCACGTAATGTGTGGGGTGTTACATCTTGTGGCCTACTTCACAACTGTAGCAAGCATTAGTAGCCCTCAAGCATGGACACCATGACCCTTACCACATTTTGCACACATATCATTAGGCCCCCCACCACTATCACCTTGGACCCTTGGGTAGTCATAGGAAAACCTCTTATTAGGAGCATGAGAAGACCCTTGGACTTGATGAAATTGGCCACCCTTAATACTTTTGCACTTACCATCAAAACGGTCCCTCTTGGCCGAATGACCCCTTCTCTTCCTCAATTTTTCCCCCTCAAATTGTTTAGCATAAGTCATAAGGCGGGACAAGTCCATGTCACCAATCAACATGGCGGTATAACATTCTTCACCTCACCAAATCGAATAGACCCATCATGAACTTAGTCATTTTATACCTCGAGTCGGCAACCAAGTGTGGAGCATATCTACAGAGTTGGTTGAACTTGAGGGTATAATCCCTCAAACTTATAGACCGTTGCTTCAAATTCATGAACTCCACCATTTTGTCCTCCCTAAGCTCAAGAGGAAAGAAATGATTCAGGAAAGCCGCCTTAAACTCCTCCCATAGAACCACATTGTTTTCTCCTCCTTTTATTGAGTGTACCATATTTGAGCCACCCCCTTGAGTTGGTAAACCGCCAACTCCACCTTTTCCTCTGGCCTCACACCCATAATGGAAAACACCTTGTATACCTCATCAATAAATTCTTGAGGGTCCTCATTCACCTTAGACCCATTGAACTCCGGTGGGTCTATCCTCATAAAGTCCCTTACCCGAGATGCCGGAGAAGGAGCATGAGGGGCTTTGGCCCCTTGGTTGGCTTGAGTAGCCGTAATTTGAGCTAGCAAAATGAGAGCATCCCGGATCTCACCATGAGCCGTTTGTTCCTCGGGTGTGAGGGCTCTTCTTCCTCTTGTGTTAGGCATGATCTAGTATAGCAAAGACAATTGTTAGGGGGAAAACCTTACCTTAACTTCTATAGCACGACATAGAGTAAGTAGAAGGGAAATGTTTCGTAAAATATCTCATAGCCTCTTACTAATAGTTGCGGTACATAACACAACCATGAATAAGATTCTAATTAATGCGGTGTGTTGGTACCGAGGACCCTTAACAACCTAGTGCTCTAATACCAATTCATGAAGACTTAAGCCTAGGGACTAGACATAACATGGTGCATAGGGAACTCTAAGGGATGCCAAGCAAGCCTCTTAACATATCAATACACATCCTTGGTTGCAGAAGCAATAAAAAGACAATAAGTGATAGTAAGTAGGGATAAACGGCACTATGGGACATCTTCATATCATAGAAGATAATAGAATTAAGAGAGTCAAGGCTCATAGCATCATTACATAACTTGTCCTAGAACACCTCTAAACCTAGATCTTAGCGGGGGCCTAGACAAGCAACTAGGTTCACCCTCAAAGTCAAGCATACAACAGAAAGGAAAGAGAGTTTTTGTATATAGCATAAGATCAAGACATTATCCCCGAAGTTGAGGACTCACCACTTACTTTGTAGAGAAATTATACTAGCCAAGCAGAGGAGGAGGATAATCAAGTGGAGCTACGGTCCCTACATGGTAACATCATGTAGCTATAAAGTATGCGTTAGTATGTTTTAACGTACTAAGTATGTATGATGCAATGAAACAAGAGATAAGAAACATAATCAAAATACACAAGCCTAGGTAATGAGTAGCAAATAATAATATGGCATGTATATGAGATACTATGTAGTAAATCATGCTTGTATAGAACATAATACATGTGTAAGAAGAGACCACTATCATATCGATGGATCGTCGCACCCTATCACCCTTGGTGATTGAGTACCAACCCCATCATAATGCATGCATTATTTGACAATTGGAGGAACAATAGAAGTAGTTGAGAAACACATATCGTTAGGCTTGAAGCATGGCCTCATACTCATGCTCGTTTGACTCTGCGCAGCATCGCATGTTATCGGCTCGTCAGCCCGTGTTTTTATACATAAAAAGTGGAGGCATGGTTTTGTGTTACATGTTGCATGGCGGCTCAGGGTGCACCAGCACCATTGTACCCGAGGAACATGGTGCCACGGTGCCGGGGGGCCATGGTGCTACGGTGCCACGGTGCCATGTTACCATGGTTCCACGGTGCATGAGTGCTATAGTGCTTACGACGGTGCAAGGATGCCACGATGTCACGGCTCCTGGAGGCCATAGTGCCACGGAGCACGGGTGCCATGTTACCACGATGCATGGATGCCAAGGTATAGCCCCATGCATGTCTTATGAGTTGAATGACTATATGATGATGAAATGAACGTATTAATATGGTTTTCTTCTATATAGTGTTGGAATGTGATCATGCCCTACTCGGGGGTTATGCGTTGGGTAACCATGTCGAGGGGTTTTTACCTTGATAACCATATTGAGGGGTTTGTACCTTGATAACCATATCGGGAGGTTTGTACCTCGATCACTAAGGGTGGTAGGATGTACCAATCCACCAACCATGTCGGGGGGTTTGTACCTCAGTCACCAACCAATTGATGGGGTTGGTACCTCAATCACCAAGGGTTATAGGGTGCGACGATGCACCAATATGATAGTGGTCTCTTTTTACATATGTATTATGTTCTACACAAGCATGATTTACTACATATCATCTCATATTCATGCCATATTTTTATTTGCTATTCATTGCCTATGGTTATGCATTTTGATTATGTTTCTTATCTCTTGTTGCATTGCATCCTACATACTTAATACATTAAATGTACTAGCGCATACTCTATGCCTATATAATATCACCATGTAGGAATCGGAGCACCACTTGATCATCTTCCTACACGTGGCTAGCACGACATCTCACAAGCTCTTTGGTGAGTCCTCTATTTCGGGGACAATGGTTTTGATCTCATGCTGTGTTGTAAGACTAAATTTCTTTTATGTAAATGTTAACTATGAGGGTCAGGCCCGGTAGCTTGTCGTGGGCCACGCTAAGTATCTAAGTTTTAGAGGTGTTGTTGGACATGTTTGTATTATGCTTTGAGCTTTGACTCTCTCTTGAATCTTGATGTTTATTATATGAGAACTATCCCTTAGCCCCTTTTTTCCCTTTCTACTATCTCTTGTTGTATTTTATTGCTTCCGTGACCAAGGATGTTTGTATTATATGCTAAGAGGCTTGTTTGGGGTTCCTTCGTATTCCCCATTTGTCGTGTCATATCTAGGCCTTAGGGTTGGGTCAGGACAAACTTGGTATCTCAGATTCCAACACGCCATTTCAATTAGAGTCTTATTCATGGTTGTGTTGTGCACCACAACTATGAGTAGGAGGCTATGAGGCGTTTTAGGAAATGTTTCCCTTCTTTATGATCTAATTCATGCTATAGAGTTGAAATAAGGTTACTCTTCCCTTACAATTGTTCTTTGCTATGCTACATCATGCCTAACACAAGAGGAAGAAGAGCCCACACACCCGAGGAGCAACCGGCTCATGGAGAGCTTTGGGATGCAATCACTTTGCTTGAACAAGTTGTGGCTAGCTGGAGGGACCAAGCCCCTCATGCTCCTACATCGGCTTCTCGGGTTAGAGACTTCATGAGAATGAATCCATCAGAATTCCATGGGTCATTGGTGTATGAGGACCCTCAAGAGTTCATTGAAGAGGTCTACATGGTTATGGCTATTATAGGTGTTAGATCGGAGGAGAAGGCAGAGTTGGCGACTTACCGATTCAAGGGGGTGGCAGAAATATCGTTTAATCAATGGAAAGAGGAGAAGGGAGTCAATAATGTGGTGTTTTGAGAGGAATTCAAGGTGGCCTTTCTTAATCAGTTCTTCTCTCCTGAGCTTAGGGAAGCTAAAATGGTGGAGTTCATGAACTCGAAACAAAGATATTTAAGTGTGAGGGAGTATAACCTCAAGTTTTCTCAACTCTCTAAACATACTCCCCACTTGGTTGTCAACTCAAGGTCTTGAATGAACAAATTTGTGATGGGTGTTTCCGACTTGGTTAGTGAGGAATGTCGATCCGCCATGTTGATTAGTGACATGGACTTGTCCCGTTTGATGACCTAAACTGAACAAATGGAAGAGTCGAAGTTGAGAAAGCGGAGGAGTCATGAGACCAAGAGGGCCTATTTTGAGGGAAAGTTCCATAGTCGGAAGGGTGACCAGTTCCATCAAGGCCAAGGGTCTTGTCAAGATTCTAATAGGGTGTTTATCAATAACTTCCCAAGGACCCAAGGTATTGGGGTGGTGGTTCTTAATGATGTGTCCCAAAAATGTGTTAAAGGTCATAAGGGCCCATGCTTGAGAGACACTAATGCATGTTATGGTTGTGAGGAAGTGGGTCACAAAATGGTTGATTGCCCTCGTATCACAACAAGGGTAAAGATGTCCATCCTCAAGGCCGGGGTGCCAATGCATTTATTTTGGGTAGAGGTGGCCGACAAGTTGGTTCCCCAAGGCACAATTGGTTTTATGCTTTGCACGGGAGGCAAGAGGTTAATAAGGTGCCCGATGTTGTCACCAGTATGTTAAAAGTCTTTGATTTTGATGTGTATGCATTGGTTGATCCGGGTGCCACTCTTTCTTTTGTTACTCCTCTTATTGCCAAAAATTTCTATGGTGAGCCCGAATTTTCGTATGAGTCATATGAGGTGTCTACTCTTATTGGTGCATCTATTGTTGCTAGAAAGGTCTATAGAAATTGTGCCAATTGCACCTTGCATAAAATATTGCCTTATGATCTTGTTGATTTGGACATGGTTGATTTTGATGTTGTTCTTAGGATGGATTGGTTGCATGCATACTATACTTCTATTGATTGTAGAACACGTAGGGTAAAATTCCAATTCCCAAATGAATGCATCCTTGAGTGGGGGAGTCATGATATGGTGGTCAAAGGTAGGTTCTTCTCTTGCATTAAAGCCCATAAGTTGATCTCTAAGGGGTGTCTTTATCATCTTATGAGGGTTAGGTATGTGAAGTCCAAAGTCCTTCCCGTTGTGTCGGTTCCTGTTGTAAATGAGTTCCTTGATCCAAATGACCTCTCCAGTTTTCCTCCAGGAAGGGAAATAGATTTTGGTATAGACTTCCTCCTCGATACTCAACCCATTTCTATTCCACCTTACTAAATGGCCCCAGTGGAGTTAAAGGAGTTGGAGCAGTTGAAGGACTTGTTGGAAAAGGGTCATTAGACCTAGCCAATCACCTTGGGGGCACCGGTGTTGTTTGTGAAGAAGAAGGATGAGTCTCTTAGAATATGCATTGACTACTGACAACTTAATAGGGTCACAATCAAGAATAAGTATCCTCTTCCAAGAATTGATTATTTGTTTGACCAATTGCAAGGGGCTAGCCACTTCTCTAAGATTGATCTTTTGTCCGGGTACCATCAAGTGAAGGTGAGGGAGTGTCATATTCCTAAGACGTCCTTCCTGACTAGGTATGGGAATTATAAATTTGTGGTTATGTCTTTTGGTTTGACCAATGCACCGGCCATCTTCATAGATGTAATAAATAAGGACTTCAAACCCTACCTTGATTCGTTAGTTGTGGTACTCATTGATGATATTTTGATCTATTCTCATGGTGAGGAGGAGCATAGGGCTCATTTGAGGGTTATGTTTGCAAAGATTGAGGGAAGAGAAGTTATTTGCTAAGTATGAGAAATGTGAATTTTGGTTGAAGGAGGTTGCCTTTCGAGGTCATGTGGTGTCGGGGGATGTTATTAAGGTGGACCCTAAGCACACAGATGTGATTAGAAATATGCCTAGACTATTAACCTTGTAAGATATTAGGAGCTTTTTGGGCTTAGCGGTCTACTACCGGAGGTTTGTGAACGGGTTCTCTTCTATTGCTTCTCCCATGACGAAGTTGACTCAAATGAAAGCCAAATTTGTGTGGTCCGATGAGTGTGAAAGGACTTTCCAGACATTGGAAGATAAGCTTTTCTCCGCTCCTATATTGTCACTATCGGAAGGGCTAGAGGGATTCCTTGTGTATTGTGATGCTTCTCGGGTTGGCTTGGGTTGTGTGTTGATGCAAAACGGGAAGGTGATAGTCTATGCTTCTAGACAACTCAAAGTGCATGAAAAGAATTATCCTACCCATAATCTTGAGTTAGCCGCTGTTGTGTTTACATTAAAGATTAGGCGAAACTATTTGCATGGGGTGCCCGATGATGTGTTCACTGATCATAAGAGAGCCCCCAATATGTCTTCACCCAAAAAGGCTTCAACTTGAGACAAAGAAGGTGGTTACAACTTCTTAAGGACTATGATATGAGTGCGCAATATCATCCCGGTAAGGCTAATATGGTGGCAAATTCTTTGAGTATGGTGTCTATGGGTAGCCTAA
The DNA here is from genome assembly GCA_026153255.1 of Solanum medicagineum. Taxonomy (NCBI): domain Eukaryota; kingdom Viridiplantae; phylum Streptophyta; class Magnoliopsida; order Solanales; family Solanaceae; genus Solanum; species Solanum medicagineum. The sequence continues at coordinate 16,216 of JAPFFP010076015.1, read as the reverse complement.
CACATGTTGATGATGGTGGCATAGGGGTGGCTAGGGAGGTGCATTGGTTGGCTAGATTGGGAGTTAGGTTGGAAGAGCGTATTGATGGTGTTGTTGTTTCATTAGTTGAGGTGGTAAAAGCTAAGCAAGATCTTGATCCCTCTTTGTTAGAATTGAAGGCCTTGGTGAAAGGGGGCAAGGTGGAGGTTTTCTCCCAAGGGGGAGATGGTCCCCTTAGGTACCAGGGTAGGTTGTGTGTGCCTTGTTATGATAGCTTGAAGGAAACGATTCTTGATGAGGCTCATGGTTCTTCTTACTCTATTCACCCCGGGCCTACTAAGATGTATATACATTTGGAGAGGGGTATTGTTGGGGAAGCATGAAGATTGGACATTGCCAAATTTGTATCTGATTGCCATAGTTGCCAACAGGTCAGAGCCGAACATCAAAGGCCGGGTGGCCTGACCCATGAGATACACATTTCTACTTGGAAGTGGGAATAGATTAATATGAATTTTGTGGTTGGGTTGCCCAAGACAAGAAAGGATTTTGATTCCATTTGGGATGTGGTTGATAGGATGACAAAATTGGCTCACTTCCTACTGGTTAAGACTATGTATGGTGCTGATGATTATGCTAGGTTGTACATTCATGACTTGGTAAGGTTTACATGGGGTTACTTTATCCATCATATCGAATCGTGGTGGAAAATTCACTTCACACTTTTGGAGGTCCTTCCAAAGAGGTCTTGGAACCAAGGTAAAGCTTAGTATGTCCTTTCACCATCAAACGGATGGTCAAGCCGAAAGAACTATCCACCCACTTCAGGACATGCTTAGGGCTTGTGTATTGGAGCTTAAGGGTAGTTGGGATGATTATCTTCCCTTGATCGGGTTTGCATATAACAATAGCTATCATTCTACCATCGGAATGACTACATTTGAGGATCTCTATGGTAGACATTGTAGATCCCTGGTTGGGTGGTTTGAGGTTGGAGAGATGACTTTCTTGGGTCCGGATCCTGTTGTGGGTGCTATGGAGAAGGTAAGGATGATAAGAGAAAGGTTGAGAATAGCCCAAAGTCACCAAAAATCTTATGTCGATGTGAGAAGGAGGTAGCTTGAGTTTAAGGTCGGTGATTGGGTCTACTTAAAGGTGTCACCCATGAAGGGTGTGATCCATTTTGGTAGGAAGGGAATGTTGAGCCAAAGATATGTGGGTCCCTATAAGGTAATGAGGAGGACTGGTAAGGTGGCATACGAGTTGGATTTACCTAATGAAATGGAATTGGTTCATCCGGTCTTTCACGTATCTATGTTGAGGAAGTGTGTGGGTGATCCTAATGCCATTGTGCCTCTTGATGTTGTGGGGGTAGTTGAATACAACTTTTCATATGAAGAGATTCCAGTAGAAAACTTGGATAGGAAAGTGATGAGGTTGAGGAACAAGGATGTTGCTTCCATTAAGGTCCTTTGGAGAAATCGACAAATTGAAAGTGTTACTTGGGAGGCCGACGCGGGATATGCAAAAGTGATACCCTTATATTTTCCTTCCTAATCAAGCCTAAGGTACTAATTCTAAGTCTTCTATGTTAATTCATGTCCATGTTCCATCCCCTAAGTCATTTGCATGCATTCATGTTTACATTGACAAAGTTCGTGGTGATTTTTACACTTATGATAAGATTTTGAAAATGATGTTTTACGTATGTCGTTTCATTCTTGTCGGGGCTGATTTTGTTATGATTACTCTTCTCATATATGCATCTTTGACATTCGAGGACGAATGTTCCCAAGGGAGAGATATTGAATAAACCCCAAAAAGTGCCCGAAAATATGCCTTGGAAGTGTTCGGAATTGGAATTTCCATATATCACAACATCCGTACGCTATATCGAAATTTTGACTTCATATTTGTGATAAGGGGGTCAAATTGAATGGGAGATGGGTCTAACCCTGATTTAAGAGCAAAGGATTAGCAATTTCAAATTTCCAAAATGCGAATCCAGTGTGCTCTACTCGCCCCTGGCGCGACAAGGCCAGGGAACATAGATGTGTATTTTGTTTACTATTTTTCCAGTTCGGTCAAAGATTTTTGGGTCTTGGGCCTAAGAGTTCCCATGCGTGAAAATGTCTACATTGAAACAACCCTAAAAAGTGCCCGAAAATGTGCTTTGGAAGTGCCTGGAATCGTAATTTCCAACTATATAAAAATCCATTCGTTATTTCGAAAATATGACTTCATATTCATGTTTAGGAGGAAAAATGAGGTAGAAATGGGTCTAACCCGAATTTTAGAGCAACCGTATCAAAATCTGAAAATCGCAAAAAACACAATTAAGGAGGGTCAACTTTAAAGGGGAATATCTCTTAGCACACAAAGAACTGGGTGGCCCATGACCTACCAAATTAAAGCTCTTTGAATTTTCTTTAAACTGCACTTGGTTTCACCTTATTCTGAGTTCAGATGAAGAATTTATGCCAATTTGTTTAGAACTCATATGTGTAGAAATGCAAATTCTAATGACTAATCCGCGTTACAGTTATCTTAGTCCTGTTTTTTTTCTTACTTCGGTCCAAGACTTTCAAATCTTGGGACTAAGGGTTCCCATACTTGAAAGTACCTATACTTAGCCTTATTTCACCCTCATATCATCCTAAACATTCCCCAATACTCACTCAAACACTTATACTAGTATTTCTCTCAAGATTCAAGTCCCAAAACCCTCATCCAGATCTAAGGATTTCCTTCAAGCTTCAAGTCTCCATCTCCAATCTTTCTCAAGTTCATCTCCAAAGCTAAGGTATGTGGGTTTCCACTATTGGGTCCTTACCCATGGTTCCCTCATCTCCCTTTTCACTTAATTTGCATGATCTAAAGTTGATTTTACAAATGGGTTTAGTAGTATGAACATTTCTATGAACTATGTTAAAGCTACGTAAAGTGGTGACTATTTTGCTATATTTTGAGATATAAATCTTAGATCTATTGTAAGATTTGATGAGGCGTTTTGATGTATATTGCTTGACATTATTGCAACGTGTTGATTGATGTTTTATAATGGATTTTCTTGCATGATTTCATCCATAAATTGCATAGTCTTGAACCCCCAATTACAGGCCCGACAAGTGTTTGATAAAATGTCCGGATATGGGTTCTTGAGGAATTGAAGGTCCAATGCATGTTTTACGAGTTGAATGACTTGATGATGATGAAATGAATGTTTATATGAGCTATATCTATGAGAATTATCTATATTGTTCTAAGATGACCATACCTTGATGAGGGGGTACCATGCCTTGAGCACTATGATAAAGGGGATGATGCTCATTAACCAAGTTTAGAGATTGATACCTGGTTAACCAAATTGAGGGGCTGATGCCTGATTAACTAAATTGAGGGATTGATACCTCATTAACCAAATTGTGGGGTTGATACCTCAATTGCCTTAGAGGTGGGTGGTGTAAGTTAATAATCAAATTGAGAAGTTGATACCTCAATCACCTAGGATGGGAGGTTGTAAGCCCTTTAGCCAAAGGATGGTCTCTTTCTACTTACATACTATGTTATATTTAAGCATGAATTTACTTCAAGCACCATTCATATATGTCATATTGTTATTATTATATCCATTGCCTATGTTTATGTATTTCGATTACGTTGCTTATCTCTTGTTGCATTGCATCCTACATACTTAGTACATTTAAATGTCCTAACATATACTCTATGCCTACATGATGTTACCATATAGGAATCGGAGCTCCATTTGGTCATCATCCTCCTCCACATGGCTAGTGGCTTCCATTCAAGTTAGTTGGTGAGTCCTCATCTCCGAGGGCAATATCTATGTTCTTATGCTATGTATTAAAGACTATTTTTTGTTTTTTGTATACTTTGACTGTAAAGGTGAGTCCGGTTGCTTGTCTCGGCCCCCGCTAAGTTCCATGTTAGAGGTGTTGTTGGACAAGCTATGTATTGTTCTTGAGCTTTGACTCACTTCTTATATTCAAGCTATTTAAATATAAGTCTCTCTCCAATAGTCCCTATTTCCCCTTGTTTATATTTCTTATGATGAGCTATCTTTCTTCCGTGACCAAGGAAGTGTGATGATATGTTATGAGGCTTGTTTGGGGTTCCTTCGGGTTTCTTATTCGCCTGTCACGTCTAGGCCCTAGGCTTGGGTCGTGACATATACTTAGCCTTATTTCACCCTTATATGATTCAAAACATTACCCAATACTCACTCAAAAACATAGCCAAATATTTTACTCTTAAATTCAAGTCTTAAACCAATCCAGATCTTATGGTTCTCATCCAAGCTTCAAGCCTCCATCTCCTATCTTCATCAACATATTATCCAAACCTAAGGTATGTGGGTTTTTTTCATGGGTTCCTTTCACCCATGATTCCCAAACTCCCTTTTACTCAAATTTGGATGATTTAAAGTTGATTTACTCATGGGTCATGCTTATTATGAAATTCACTGCACACTATATTGGGGCTTATGAAATTGTGATTGTTTTACTATGTTTGAGCTATGATTCTAAGATCTATGGTGAGAATTGATGAAGGGTGTTGATGTATATTGCTTGAGGGTGTTACTAAGCATTGACTGATAGTTTTACATTGGATTTCCTTGGATGATTTCATCCCTAAATTGCATGATTTTACACTAGCACTACACACCCGCCAAGTTTTTGATAAAAGGTTCAGTTAAGATTATCTTGAAGAATTGAAGGCCCAATAGATGTCTTATGAGTTGAATTACTATAAGATGATGAAATGAACGTATGTATATAGTTTTCTCCTGTATAGTGTTGGAACGTGACCATGCCCTACTCGGGGGTTGTGCGCCGGTTAACCATGTCGAGGGGTTTGTACCTTGATAACCATGTCGAGGGGTTTGTACCTTGATAACCATGTCGGGGAGTTTGTACCTCGGTCACCAAGGGTGGTAGGTTGTGACAATCTACTAACCATGTCGGGGGATTTCTACCTTGATAACCATGTTGGGGGGGTTTGTACCTCGGTCAACAAAGGTTGTAGGGTGCGACGATCCACCAACCAATTGATGGGGTTGGTACCTCAATCACAAAGGGTGGTAGGGTGTGACGATCCACCAATATGATAGTGGTCTCTTCTTACACATGTATTGTGTTCTATTCAATCATGATTTACTAAGTATCATCTCATATACATGCCATATTGTTATATGCTACTCATTGCCTATGCTTATGCATTTTGATTGTGTTTCTTATCTCTTGTTGAATTGCATCTTACGTACTTAGTACAATCAAATGTACTAAAGCATACTCAATGTCTACATTATGTCACCATGTAGGAACCGGAGCACCAGTTGATCATCCTCCTCCACGTGGCTAGTACGACATCTCACAAGCTCTTTGGTGAGTCCTTCATATTGGGAATGATGCTTACAATCTCATGCTATGTTCTAAGACTAACTTTCTTTTATGTAAATGTTGACTATGAGGGTGAGCCTGGTAGCTTGTCTTGGCCCCTGCTAATTATCTAGGTTTTAGAGGTATTGTTGGACATGTTTGTATTATGCTTTGAGCTTTGACTCGCTCTTGACTCTTGATGTTTATGATATGAGAATTGTCCCTTAGCCCCATTTGTTCCTATCTACTATCCCTTGTTGTATTTTATTACTTCCGTGACGAAGGATGTGTGTATAATATGCTAAGAGGCTTGTTTTGGGTTCCTTCAGGTTCCCCATTCGATGTGTCACATCTAGGCCCTAGGCTTGGGTCATGACATCCGCGACCAAAGATGTGTGATTGATAAGTTCAGAGGCTTGTTTGGGGTCCCTTCAGGTCCCCATTCGCCGTGTCAAGTCTAGGTCCTAGGCTTGGTGAAACGACACCAAAAATTACCCGAAAATATGCCTTGAAAGTGCCTGAAATCATAATTTCCATATATGTCAAAATCCATACGTGATATCAAAAATCCAACTTCATATTCTTGATTAGGGGGCAAAATTGTGGGGGAAATGGGTCCAACCCCAATTTTAGAGCAACCATAGAGAAATTTGATTTTCCAAAATTTGCGTAAAACTGTGGCAATATGCGTTTGTACCACGATGCGCAACCATCACGGACTAGTGTAGAAATGCCCTGCGGACCTGAACATTTTGTTTCCAGCGATTTTTATCTAGGTCCAAGGATTTTGGGTCTTGGGTCCAAGTCTTCCCATACGTAAAAATCCTCATACTTAGCTATATTTTTACTTTCATATCCTGTAATACATTTCCTAATACTATCTCAAACACATAGACAAATATTTCACCCCAAAACTCAAGTCCCAAAACTCATCCGAATCTTAAGGATTTCATTCAAGCTTCAAGTCTCCATTTCAATATTCTTCAAGAAAATTCCAAAGTGAAGATATGTTGGTTTCAACCATTGGATCCTTTCACGTATAGTTCCTATGCTTCCTTTTTACACAAATTTCATGTTTCTAAGTTGATTTTAGTGATGAGTCTTCTATTGTAAATTTGACTATGAACTATGTTGGGGTTTTGTAAAATTGTGACTGTTTTAGCATGTTTTGAGCTATGAATATTTGATTTATCTGGAAGTTTGATGAATGGTTTTGATTTATATTGTATGATGGTGTTACCAAGTATTGGTGGGATGATTTACCTCAAGATTTCTTGCATGATTTCACTCTTTAATTGTATGATTTTGTACTAGCATTACACACCCACCAAGTGTTTGATAAAATGTCCCGTTTAGGGTTCTTGAGCCATTGATGTTCTATTGCATGACCTATGACTTGTATGCATTTATGAAGATGAAAGGATGGTATAAAAGTGTTGATTTCATGAAAGTATCTATAGTGTTGGAAGTTAATCAATTGCCTCGCTCGGGAGGTTGTAGGCCTGGGCAAATATGTTGGGGGTTTTGTACCTCAATTACCTCGCTCGGGAGGTGGTATACCCGTGTAACCATGTTGGGGGGTTTGTACCTCCATTTCCTCGTTCGGGAGGTAGTAGGCCCATGCAATAATGTTGGGGGGGTTGTACCTCAATTGCCTCACTCGGGAGGTAGTAGGCTCGTGCAACCATATTGGGGGGCTGTGTACCTCAATTGTCTCGCTCGAGAGGTAGTAGGTGCCACAACCCAAGCCTAGGGCCTAGACGTGACATGATGCATAGAGAACCTGAAGGGACTCCAAGCAAGCCTCTTACATATAATTACACATCCTTGGTAGTGGAAGAAATAAAATAAAACAAGAAATGGTAAATAGGGACAAAAGGGGCTAAGGGCAACTTCCATATCATAATTGAGAAGAGTCAAGATAGAGTCAAAGATCAAAACATAATATAAACATGTCCAACAACACCTCTAAATCTTAGATAATTAGCGCGGGCCAGGACAAGCTACCGGACTCACCCTCATAGTCAACATATGTACAAAAGACGGATAGTCTTAGAACATAGTAGGAGATCATAAGCATCGTCCCCGAAATGGAGGAGACACCAAAGAGCTTGAAAGATGTCATACTAGCCACATGGAGGAGGATGATCAAGAGGGGCTCCGGTTCCTACATGGTGACATCATATTGGCATAGAATATGCGTTACTACATTTGAATGTACTAAGTATGTTGGATGCAATGCAATAAGTTATAAGCACCATAAACAAAATGCATAACATTAAGCTTATAGCCTTATGGCATGTATGAATGATGCTTGGAGTAAAATAATGCTTATAGGTAGAATATATTATGAGTGAACGAAGTGACCACTGTTAGTGCAATCCAATGCCTACCACCTCCTTGGAGAGGTGCATGCGGTACAATCCCATTCATGAGGTTGATGAGGTATAAACCCTCCAACATGGTTGATGAGGTATAAACCCCCCAACAAGGTTATCACGGTACAAACCCCTTGACAAGATTGCACGGTCCTACCATCTCAAAAGAGAGGAAATCGTGGTACAAACCCCTCAACAAGGTTTCTCAGGCCTACAACCTCCCGAGTAAGACTTGGTGATCCCCAACACTATAGATATAATATCATATACATACATTCCTTTCATCATCATCTTATAAATTTATTCCTTTCATCGTCATCATATACATTTATTCCTTTCATCATCATAAAATCATTAAACTCATATGACATGCATTGGACTTTCAATTCCTCAGGAAATATAACCCGGACATTTTATCAGAACACTTAGCGGGTGTGTAGTGCTAGTATAAAATAATGCAATTTAAGAGTGAAATCATGCTAGAAAATTCAATGTAAGACTATCAATAGATACTTGGTAACACGCTCAAGCAATATACATCAAAACCCTTCATCAAATCTCCCAATAGATCTTGGTTTCATAGCTCAAAATATGCTAAAAAGTCACAATTTCATAAACCCAAATATAGTGTGCATTTAAATTCATAATAGATAAGACCCATTAATAAATCAAATTTAAATCATGCAATTTTGAGTAAAAGAGAGCTTGGGTATCATGGGTGAAAGGAATCCATGAAAGAAACCAACATACCTTAGCTTGGGAGAATGGCTTGATGAAGATTGGAGATGGAGACTTGAAGCTTGATTTAGTGCCTTAGAATCTGGATAAGTTTGAGACTTGAATTTAGGAGATGGAAATATTTTCCAAGTGTTTGGGAGTTTATTTGGGAATGTCTTGAATGATATGAGAGTGAAATAAGGCTAAGTATAGGCATTTTCACGCATAGGAACACTTAAACCCAAGACCCAAAAGCCTTAGACGGAGATAAAAATTACTGTCAACAAAATACATTGGTCCACGTCTAGTCCACGAGCGGACCTGTAGCTGAGGCAAAATTAACACGTCCACGACAGCTGCGCTTCGCGGCACTGTCGCAGACCAATTCTACATAAGGGAAATTAAGAAAATTGAAATTGCTAATCGTTTGCCATTAAATTGGGGTTAGACCCATTATCTTCTCAATTTTGCCCCATGAACAAGAATATGGAGTCGAATTTTTGATATCATGCACGAATTTTGAGATATATGAAAATTACGACTCCGGGCACTTCCGAGGCACATTTTCGGGCACTTTTTAGGGTCATTTCAATATCTCCCCCTTGGAAACATTCGTCCCCGCATATCAAAGAAATGTATATGAGAAGAGTAATCATGAAGAAATCAGCCCCAACAAGAATACAACAACATACGTAAAACATCATTTTCAAAATCTCATCATAAGTGTAAAATCACCATGAACTTTGTCAATGTAAACATGAATGCATGGAAATGACTTGGGGGCTGGAACATAAGACATGAAATCAGATAAGAGGCTTAGAATTAGTACCATAGGATTGAGTAGGATGGAAAAGATAGGGGTGTCACTTTTTGTATATCCGTTTCAGCCTCCCAAGTAGCACTTTCAACTTGTTGATTCCTCCAAAGGACCTTAACGGAAGCTACATCCTTGTTCCTCAATCTCTTCACTTGTCTATCCAAAATCTAAACCAGAACATCTTCATAGGTCAAATTGTCTTCAACAACACCCACAACATCAAGAGGCATAATAGCATTAGGGTCACCCAGACACTTCCTCAACATAGACACATGAAAGACCTGATGAACCAACTCCATTACACTAGGCAAATCCAAATTGTAGGCCACCTTACCGATCCTTCTCATCATCTTATAAGGACCCATATATCTGGGGCTTAACTTTCCCTTCTTGCCAAAATGGACCACACCCTTTATGGGTGACACCTTCAAGTGGACCCAATCACCAACCTCGAATTCAAGATCCCTTCTCCTCGCGTCGGCATAGGACTTTTGGCAACTTTGGGTCGTCTTCAACCTTTCTCTAATCATCTTAACCTTCTCAAGAGCCTCCATAAAAAGATCTAGTCCTAATAAAGTCACCTCACCAACCTCAAACCACCCAATCAGTGATCTACAACGCCTACAATAGAGAGCCTCAAAAGGAGCCATATCGACGCTAGAATGATAGTTATTACTATATGTAAACTCAATTAGTGGAAGCTAATAATCCCAACTACCCTTAAACTCCAATACACATGCCCTAACCATATCCTCAAGTGCTTGGATAGTCCTATCGGATTGGCCATCCGTTTGAGGGTGAAAGGCCATACTAAGCTTAACTCTTGTACCCAGACCCCTTTAAAAGGACCTCCAAAAGTGTGAAGTAAGTTGAGCACCACGATCTGATATGATGGAAAAAGGAACCCCATGCAACCTTACCAAGTCATGAATGTATAACCTAGCATAATCTTTTGTCCCATATGTGGTCTTAACCGGTAGAAAGTGAGCCGATTTTTCATCCTATCAACCAAAACCCAAATGGAATCAAAACACTTCCTAGTCTTCGGAAACCCAACCACAAAATTCATATTAACCACCTCCCACTTCCATGAAGGAATCTCGATGTCTTGGGTTAGGCCACTTGGCCTTTGATGTTCGGCTTTGACTTATTGGCACCTATGGCAACCGGAAACAAATTTGGCAATGTCCTTCTTTATGCCTCCCCACTAATACACATCCCTCAAATCTCTATACATTTTGGTGGAACTTGGGTGAATAGAATAAGATGAATTATGGGCCTTGTCAAGGATTTTCTCCCACAACCCATAAATACAAGGCACAAAAAACCTACCTTGGTACCTAAGGGCACCATCTCCCCCTTGGGAGAAAACCTCCACATTGCCCTTTTTCACCAAGGCCTTCAATTCAAACAAGGAGGGATCAAGGTCATGCTTTGCTATCACCTCATCAACCAAGGAAGACATTGAACCATCAACAACAACAATAACACCATCACCAATCTCTTCCAACCTAACTCCCAATCTAGCTAACCGATGCACCACCCTAACCACCCTTTTATAACCACCATCAACATGACCTAGGCTACAAATAGACACCTTACTCAAGGCATCCGCCACCACATTAGCCTTTTCGGGATGATAATGCACAGTCATATCATAGTCCTTAAGAAATTTTAGCCACCTTTTTGTCTCAAGTTGAGATCTTTTTGAGTGAAGATATATTAGAGGGTCTTATGATCGGTGAACACATATATATACACCCTATACAAGTAGTGATGCCAAATCTTTAATGCAAATACAACGATGGCTAACTCATGATCATGGGTAGGATAATTCTTTTCATGCACTTTGAGTTATCTAGAAGCATAGGCTATGACCTTACCATTCTGCATCAACACACAACCTAAACCAACTCGAGAAGCATCACAATACACAACAAATCAGTCTAGGCCCTTCTAGTTTTGACAATATAGGAGCGGACAAAAGCTTATCTTTCAATGTTTGGAAACTCCTTTCACATTCATCGTACCATACAAATTTGGCTTTCTTTTGTGTTAACTTTGTCATGGGAGAGGCAATAGAAGAGAACACATTCACAAACTTCTGATAGTAACCCGCTAAGCCCAAGAAGCTCCTGATGTCCAATGGGGTTAATGGTCTAGGCAAATTCCTAATCACATCCATCATCTTAGGATCCACCTTAATACCATCCCCCGACACCACATATCCTAGGAAGGCAACCTACCTCAACAAAACTCACATTTTTAATACTTAGCATATAACTTCTCCTCCCTCAATCTTCGCAACACATCCCTCAAATGGGCGCTATGCTCCTTCTCACCACAAGAATAGATCAAAATATCATCAATGAATACCATAACAAACGAATCAAGATAGGATGTAAAGACCCTATTCATTAGATCCATGAAGATGGCCAGTGCATTGGTCAACCCAAAAGATATCACAACAAACTAAAAATGCCCATATTTAGTCCGGAAGGCCGTCTTTGGAATATCACACTCCCTCACCTTCACTTGATGGTACCTGGACTGAAGATCAATCTTAGGGAAGTGTTAGCCCCTTGCAATCGGTCAAACAAATGATCAATTCTTGGAAGAGGATACCTATTCATAATGTTGACCCTATTAAGTTGTCAGTAGTCAATGCACATCCTAAGAGACATGTCTTTCTTTTTCACAAACAACAGTGGTGCACCCCGAGGGGATTGGCTAGGCCTAATAAAACCCTTCTCCAACAAGTCCCTCAATTGTTCCTTCAACTACTTTAACTCTGTCGGGGCCATACAACAAGTGGGGGTAGAAACGGGTTGAGTATTGGGGATGAGGTCTATACCAAAGTCTATTTCCCTTTCGGGAGGAACACCGGGACTGTCATTTGGAAAGACATCATGAAATGCATTCACAATCGGAAGTGACTCTATGGGAAAGACTTTGGACTCTACATCCCTAACCCTCATAAGATGATAAAGGCACCCCTTAGAGATCAACTTACAAGCTTTAATGCAAGAGATGAACCTACCCTTGACCACCACATCACGACTCTCCCACTCCAGGATGGGTTCATTTGGAAATTCAAATTTGACGTTACGGATTCTATAATCAATAGAGGCATCGCATGCATGCAACCAATCCATCCGAAGAATGACATCAAAAACAACCATATCCAACTCAACAAGATCACAAGGCAATATTTTATGCAAGATGCAAATGGGACAATTTCTATAGGCCTTTCTAGCAACAACATATTCACTAATAGGAGTAGACACCTCATATGACTCATGCAACAATTCGGGCTCAACATGGAACTTTATGGCAACAAAGGGGGTTACAAAAGCAAGAGTGGCACCCGGATCAATCAATGCATACACATCAAAATCAAGGATTTTCAACATACCGGTGACGAAATCGGGCACCTCATCAACCCCTTGCCTCCCATGCAAAGCATAAAACCAATTGTTCCTTAGGGCACCATCTTGTCGACCACCTCTCCCCAAAGGAACTGCATTTGCACCTTTTGGACGAACCTCCTTGCCCTTGTTGCGATTACGGGGGCAATCCATAACCTTATGCCCAACTTCCCCATAACCATAAAATGCATTAGTATCCCTCAAACACGGGCCACTATGACCCCTACCACATTATAGACATCCACCATTAGGAATCACACTCCTAAAACCTTGGGCCCGTGGAAAATTATTGGCAACCCTCTTTTTGGATGCATGAGAAGACCCTTGGCCTTGACGGAACCGGCCACCCTTTTGGAACTTACCATCAAAATGGGCCCTCTTGGCCTCATGACGCCTTCTCTTCCTCAACTTCTCCTCTTCCATTAGGTCATCAAATGGGACAAGTCCAAGTCACTAATCAACATGGCAGACCGACATTCCTCACTCACCAAGTCGGAGACACCCATCAGAAAATTGTTCATTCTAGACCTCGAGTAGGCGACTAAGTGGGGTGCATATTAAGATAGTTGAGTAAACTTGAGGGCATAATCCCTCAAACTCAGAGATCCTTATCTCAAATTCATTAAGTCCACCAATTTAGCTTCCCTAAGTTCAAGAGGGAAGAACCGATTAAGGAAAGCCAACTTGAACTCTTCCCAAAGCACCACATTGTTGACACCTTTCTTTTCCTTCCATTGATTGTACCATATTTGTGCCACCACCTAGAGTTGGTAAGCCGCCAACTCCGCCTTATCTTCTGAACTCACACCCATGATAGCCAATACCTTATAGACTGCGTCAATAAACTCTTGAGGGTCCTCATCAGCCTTTGACCCATGGAATTCCAGCGGATTCATTCTCAGGAAGTCATTCACCCGAGAAGCCAGTGTAAGAGCATGAGCAGTTTGGGCTCCATGATTGGCTTGATTAGCCACAACTTGTTGAAGCAAAGTAAGGGCATCCCAAAGCTCTCCATGAGCAGGTTGATCATCGAGTGTGTGGGCTCTCTGTCCTCTTATGTTAGGCATGATCTAGAATAGCAAAGAACAATTGTTAGGGGGTATAACCTTACTTGAATTCTATAGAACAACTTAGAACATGAAGAAGGAAAACATTTCGTAAAACGCCTCATAGCCTCCTACTCATAGTTGTGGTTCACAACACAACCATGAATAAGACTCTAATTGACGAGGTGTGTTAGACTACGAGGATCTAACAACCTAGTGCTCTGATACAAGGTTTGTCATGACCCAAGCCTAGGGCCTAGACATGACACGGCGCATGGGGAACCCAAAGGGACCCCAAGTAAGCCTCTTCACATATAATTACACATCCTTTTTCATGGAAATAATAAAATACAATAAGAAATGGTAAATAGGGACAAAAGGGGCTTAGGGAAAGTTCCATATCATAATCGACAAGAGTCAAGAGAGAGTCAAACCTCATAAAACCTCTAAATCATAGATAATTAGCGGGGCCCAAGACAAGTTACCGATCTCACCCTCATAGTCAACATATATACAAAAGAAGGATAGTCTTAGAACATAGTAGGAGATCCTAACCCACGTGGAGGACTCATCAAAGAGCTTGAGAGATGTCGTACTAGCGACGTGGAGGAGGATGATCAAGTAGGGCTCTAGTTCCCACATGGTAACATCATGTAGGCATAGAGGATGCATTAGTACATTTGAATGTACTAAGTATGTAGGGGATAATGTCATAAGTTATAAGCACCATAAATAATATGCATAACTTATTGCGAGCCAAGACAAGCAACCAGGCTCACCCTCATAGTTAAGTCTACCAAAAAGGAAAGACTGTCTTAAATACATAGCAACAGAATATAGATATTACCCCCAGACATGAGGACTCACCAACTAGATTGATTGGATATCACTAGCCACATGGAGGAGGCCGATAACCAAATGGAGCTCTGGTCCCTACATGGTGATATCATGTAGGCAAGAGTATGCGTTAGTACGTTTGAATGTACTAAGTATGTAGATGCAATACAACAAGAGATAAGCTCCATAATCAACATGCATAAGGATAGACCATAGGCATAATATAGCAATATGACATGTAAGATCAATGCATAAGTAAAACATGCTTAAGTAATCATGCTCATATAGGATATCATTTGTGAAAGATAGACCAAGTGAACTACTTTCCAACTCCAAGGCACACCATTTCGCGAACGGTGATTAAGGCTTGATACCCTCTCAACAAGGTGATTGAGGCTGTGTACCTCCTCGACAAGGCAATCGAGGCTTGTCACCCCCTCGTCAAGGTGATTGAGACTTGGCACCCTCTAAACAAGATGATTGAGGCTTGACACCCCCTCAACAAGGCAACCAACTTGCAACATTATAGATACTTTTCATGAATTCAACACATGTACAACATACTTTCATCATCATAAAGTTATCACATACCTACATTTCCTATCATCAATGTACATCATATGCGTACCATTGTTTCATCATCATATAATTATCATAACACTATTCAACTCATAAGACATGCATTGGACCTTTAATTCCTCAAGAAACTCTACCCGGACATTTTATCAAACACTTGGTAGGTGTGTAATGCTAGTATAAAATCATGAAATATAGAGATGAAATCATGCAAAATAAAACCATTGTAAAACTATCAATAAACACCTTGCAACACTCTCAATACATAAACATCAAAACCCTCATCAAATCCAACATTACATCCAAGATTTAGAGCTCAAAATATGCTAAAACAACCATACTTTCATGAACTAAAATCACTGTGCAGTAAATTTCTCAATGTATAAGACCCACATGTAAAATCAACTTTGAATCATGCAATATTAGTAAAATGGAGGGTTCGGCACCATGGGTGAAAGGACCCAATGGTTCACCACCACATACCTTAGCTTTTGGAGAAGCTCTTTGGTGAAGATTGAAAATGAAAGCTTGAAGCTTGAAGGAAATCCTTAGTTCCAGATGAGGGTTTGGAGTCTTTAATTTTGGAGTAAAAATATGGTTAAGTGTTTTGGGAGTATTGGGGTATGTTTCGGGTGAAATATGACTAAGTATAGGTAAAAACATATTTCACTTAGGCCCAAGACTTAATAATCTAGGACCGAGAAAACAAAATTGGGCAAAATTAACACTGGTCCGTGACAGAGGCGCATTGCGGAGCCACTGCGGATCGCCTCTAGAAATTGAAATTTTGGAAAAATCAAATTTTGTAATGGTTGCTCTAAAATCGAGGTTAGACCCTTCTCCCACTAATTTGGACCCCCTGAACAAGAATATTAAGTCGGTTTTTAGAAATAACGAACAGAGATTTAGATATGTGGAAAACAAGATTCCAGATAATTTCGAGGCACGTTTTTAGGCACTTTATAAGCAATGCAACGCTATGGCTATTTAGCACCCCCAAAGTTTGATCACTAGGTGGGTTGAATTGCAGAAGGTCTTT
>JAPFFP010076004.1:0-23285 GCA_026153255.1 Solanum medicagineum | reverse complement strand
CCAACACATATACACCCTCAATCCTCTTAAGCATTTAGACTCGCATATCGCCCACTAACACGAGATTTAAGCACATTTAAGAATTGACACAAATTTGACCAAACCATAACATGATTCATTTAAATAGCATTAGTACATGTAAAATGTGGGGTGTTACAGTCATGGACCGGAACACAAAAACTGCCAAAATTAACATAGGGGCGCGCCCTTAGAACGTCGTGCCAGGGGCGCGAATTCCCACTGGAAATTACATTCTTGCTATTTTTGGATTTTGATACGGTTGCTCTAAATTCAGGGTTAGACCCATTTCCTACTCAATTTTTCCCCCTGAAAAAGAATATGAATTTGGATTTTTGATATCACGCACGAGTTTATAGATATATGAGAATCACGATGCCAGGCACTTTCGGGGCACATTTTTGGATACTTTTTTGTGGTCGTTTTACCATTCACTTTGAATGTCCCACATTTCTCTTCTCCAAGTCGATCACCCATAATCAAAGACATGTGCTACCTTGAAAGGTCCTAACCATCTGGACTTGAGTTTCACAATTAACAACTTTAACCTGGAGTTATATAGTAGCACTAAGTTCTCTAGTACGAACTGGCGATTTTCTATGCATCAATTTTGTTAGGTCTTCATCCTTTGTTTGTATAAGGCTGAGCTTTCATACGCCTTGAAATGAAATTCATCAAGGTCATTGAGTTAGCTCAGCCTAGAGTTTATTGCATCATTCCAGTCTAGATTCAACTTCTTCGATGCCCACATCGCCTTTTTCTCAAGCTCCACCAGCAAATGACACGCTTTCCTAAAGATAATTTTGTTGGGAGCCATGCCTATAGAGGTCCTAAATGTTGTCTGGTACGCCCATAATGCATCATCAAGCTTCAGCGACCAATCTGTCTGATTTGCATTCACACTCTTGGATAGAATCTATTTTATTTCCCCATTAGATACCTTCACTTTCCCGCTTGTGTGAGGATGGTAAGGGGCCACCCGATACTTTACCAAAAATTTTTCAAGTAGGGCCTTGAATAATCTTTTGCAAAATTGAGAACCTCTGTCACTAATGATCGCCTGAGGCGTGTAAAACCTTGAGAAACTTTTCCTTTTCATAAATGTTGTGACACTTTTGGCTTCATTGTTAGGAAGAGCAACTATCTCCACCCATTTTGATATGTAATCCATAGCGACCATGATGTATTTGTTTCCATGCGAACTAACAAAGGGGCCCATGAATTCTATACCCACACATCAAATAACTCAATCACCATACTGGGTTTAGAAGGAGCTCATGCTTGCAGGAAACACCACTTTCTCTCTGGTACCTATCCTATGATTTTGTGTAGTCATGAGCATCTCGGTGGATGGGGGCCAATAGTAACCACATTGTAAGATCTTATGTGTTCTCCAGACTCTTCTATTATGCCCACCTACCAGCTATAAGTGACATGCCTCGAAGTTACTCATCATCTCGGCCTCAGGAACACAATGATGAATAATCTCATCTATGCATACATGAAACAAGTATGGATTATCCTAAAACAATTTTCTCACATCAGATATCAACTTGTAGTGCTAGTAGGTATTCAGGTCAGGTGGTAAATATCACTAACTAAGCAATTTGCATAGTCTCCAAACCATGGAATCAAATCATGAGATATTGCCAACACTCTCTCATCTGGGAATGGGTCATTGATCTCCAATCCATCATTAAACTTTGACATGGCTCCATCTTCTAACCTGGAAGGGTGATCTGCAACTTGGTTTTCGGTCCCTTTTCTGTCGATGACATTGAAATAAAATTCTTGAAGAAGGAGTACCCATCTCATTAACCATGGTTTTGTATCCTTCTTGGTATCATGTACTACATTGCTAAGTGGTCCGTGTGCACCACATCTTTGGTCCCTAATAGATATGACCTGAATTTCTGAGGAAAGGACAAAGATAATCCGTTATCTTTGGAGTTGGACTCAAAATCATCCACATTATTTTACTTGGAACACTAATTGTATACAATGTTTATGAGAAAGGCTAAAATTGTCCATTATGTTTGGACTTGGACTCAAAATCATCCATATTCTTTTGCTTAGAGCACTAATAGTACACAATGTTTACTACAGTGGTGCAATTTTGGTCATCCTCCAATTTTTATTAAATTTTAATAGAATATTTTTTTACTTTAAATGCAAAATATGATTTTCCAATAACCTAAAAAATATGATAAAGTTATTAATAACCAATAAATTTTATAAATTTTTTCACACCAATATATCTATATTTTGAAGATATAATTTTTTATCGTTTATTAAATTTTATCTTATATTTCATTTGAAGATATAAAAATTAAAAATTTCACAATTTGTAGAATTTGATTTTGGTGAAATGGTGAAATTTTGAATTTTAAATTTTTATATATTTAATTTATTTAATTTCAATAAATGGTGAAATTTTAAATTTTATATCTTCAAATCAAATACAAGATCAAAATTAATAAATAGTAAAACATTTATATCTTCAATATATATATATCTTGGTGTGAAAACACTTATGAAATTTATTGGTTATTACTGACTTTATCATGTTTTTTAGGTTATTGGAAAAATGGTATTTTACATTTAAAGTAAAAAAAATATTCTATTAAAATTTAATAAAAATTGGAGGATGACCAAAATTGCACCACTGTAGTAAACATTGTGTACTATTAGTGCTCCAAGCAAAAGAATATGGATGATTTTGAGTCCAAGTCCAAACATAATGGACAATTTTAGCCTTTCTCGTAAACATTGTTATAATAAGTGTTCCAAGTAAAATAATGTGGATGATTTTGAGTCCAACTCCAAAGATAACGGATTATTTTGGTCCTTTCCTCTGAATTTCTCAAATGCAAAGACCACTGCAAGTAGCTCCTGTTCAGTGACAGTGTAGTTCTTTTGGGTTGTATTTAGGGATTTTTTGGCCTAGTATATGGGATGTATTATCTACTCTTGCCGCTGTCTCAATACTACACCTAGCGTAACCCCGTTGCATCACACATTATTTCAAAGGGCTTTGTCTAGTCTGGAGCTACAATAATAGGTGTTGAAATTAGTTTTTGCTTCAATCCTTCAAAGGCTTTTAGGCATGCATCATCAAACATGAATTAAACATCCTTATCAAGAAGCTTGAATAATGGATTTTGTCACGACCCAAGACTAGGGTCTAGATGTGACACGACGAATGGGAACCCGAAGGGACAAACAAGCCCCTTAGCATATTAATCACACATCCTTGGTCGCAGAAGTAAAGTAAAGAGATATATAGAAAGGGAAAATGGGACTAAGAGAAGTCTTTCAATATAAGTAAAACATAAGAGTCAAGCTCAAAGCACAATAACATCATAATATCCAACATACACCTCTAACTTGGAATGTAACGGGGGCCAAGGCACTTTCCGAGCTCACCTTCATAATATCGAATGTTCTACATAAAGAATTCTTAGAAATAGCAAGTGAAAGTAGATAATGTCCTAGAACATGAGCACTCACCAAAGCTTATCTTCGTAGAATCTCACAACACATGTGGAGGATGATCATGAGTAGCTTTGGTCCTTACATAGTGATATCATGTAGGCATGAAGTATGCGTTAGTACATTTGAATGTACTAAGTATGTAGGATATGATGCAATAAGACATAAGCCAATATAGTGAAAATGCATAATCATAGTAAATAGATAACATAATTTCAATATAACATGCATCATCAATGCTTGAAGTAAAACATGCTTGTAAATCATTTAACTTGTATAGAGCATAATGCATGTGTGGAAAGAGAGCTCAATGGACATAGAATAAGAACAAGTGAGCTACAACTTGGATTTCCTATGGTTACCCCTCACCGGTAAAGAGGTGATCCACTTGCCAAGGTAAACCATACTTCACCTTATAGGAACATGACCCATTTCGTATGAAGTAACCCTCCTTTTGGGAACATGACCCATTTGGGAAAGGATTTCATTAAGAAGTATACTAAATAGATCCACTATTATAGCAAGGATATAACATAATCTGATGTTGGCACACAGTTTGAGGAAAGTTGTATGGACCCTTGATAGCCTACGCCGACACCCAATCCATCGGTACTAAATCCCTTGGAATACTTGAAATAATCATATCTTTAGTATCTTATAATAAGCATAGAATCATTACATGAGTAGCTCTTAAACATTTTTGATCTATAATGGTGAGCCTAACTTGATACATGAGAATAAAGCATAATCAAACATTACCCTTGCATTATGATCAAAGGCTCATAAGAGGTAAAATCTTGAAAATAGGGCTTAACTTCATACTTGCATAATCCTAGATAATTTCATGAATTCATAACATACATGATAGCCCATATTCATCATGAAGGCACTTGACTTGTAAAACATGTACATATCTTGGGAACTCATAACTTGGTATTTTATCAAACACTTGGTGGGTATGTAATGCTTATTCAAAATCATGCAATTCAATAGTGAAATCATGTGAAAAAGCTCAATATAAATCAACCCACCAACATATTGTATAATCCTCATGTAAGATACCTCGAAATCCATCATCATATCTCATAATTGATAATAGTTTCATAGCTCAAAACAGACATAGTCTCAATAGACAAACCAACTCATATTTTAAGCTTGAGATAGATAGACATGCATATTTAATAAATATTTCATAAAATCCCAACATATTTCATGTTTATAATCCATAATAAAAAAATACTCATAAATAATACAACTTGAAAACATGTAATATTTCATAGAATAGAAAGATTCAGCTCCATAGGTGGAAGGACCCAAAGGATGAAACCCACATAACTTAATTTGGGGATTACTTGATGTAGACTTGAAGGAGACTTGAAGTTTGAATGAAGTTCTTGAGATTCGGAATTAATCTTGAGATACTTGAATTTGGATGGGGAATCTTGATAAAATGGTTGAGAGGTTTTAGAGAGGGTGTTTGAGTGATATGGAGTTGAAAAATGGCTAAGTATGGGATATTTCACGTGTAAAAGGAAAGGGGCCATGACCCCAATGCCTTAGGCCAAAATAGAAATTTGACGAAGTGATAACATGGCTCCGCGATGGGTCTGGGTCACGGAGCCATCGCAGACCCACACTATTTTCGCATGGGTCTTCTAAAATCTAGGTTATACCTATTTTCCCACTCAGTTTAACCCTATAATCAAGAATATGAAGTCAAATTTTTGACATCACACAAGGATTTTAAGATATATAGAAATTATAATTATGGGCATTTTTTAGGCACGTTTTCGGGGCAATTCAGATGTGCAATTTTAGAGAACTCTTTTATGAAATGTCGGTAGAACCCTGCATGCCCTAGAAAGCATCTCACACCTTTCATATAGATAAGTGGGGGAAGCTTCTCAATCACTTCTACTTTAGCTTTATTAACCTCGATTCATTTGATGGAGATTCTGTGCCCCGACACAATGCCTTTCTTTGCCATAAAGTGACACTTTTACAAATTCAGCACCAGATGAGATCCCTCACACCTTCTCAGCAAAGCATACAAGTGTTTCAAGCAATACTCAAATGAGTCACCAACCATACTAAAGTTGTCCATGAAAACTTCAATAGTGTCCTCTACTATGTTTGAGAAAAGATGGAAATCATGTATCTCTTGAATGTTACTTGAGTATTGCACAACCCCAATGGCATCCTTTTGAATGCAAAGGTGCCATAAGGACATGTGAACATTGTCTTTTCTTGATCTTTCAGAGAAATGATGATTTGGTTGTAGCCTAAATACCTAAATAGAAAATAGTACCAACTCTTTCCAGCCAGTCGGTATAGCATTTGATCCATGAAAAAACATAAGGAAGTGGTACTGTTTCTTGTTAGCGCATTGAGTTTCCTGTAGCCCATGCACACTCTCCAACCAGTGGCTAGCTGCATGGGAATCAACTCCTTTTTAGCATTTCGGACCATAGTGATACCTCTTTTCTTCAGAACATACTGAACTGAGCTCACCCATTCACTGTTGGTGATCGGATAGATCACTCCTGCATCCAGCCACTATTTCTTTGTACATGACCTCTTTCATAGGGGGGTTGAGATGCCTTTGGTGGTCAATACTCATGTAGTCCTTGACCAACAAGATTTTATGGGTACATATCCTAGGAGGGATACCAATGGTATTTGCAATCATCCACCCAATGGCCTTCTTGAACTGTTTAAGTACCTTTATAAGGGCATTCACCTGTTCATCATTTAGGTCCGCGACAACTATTATTGGTAAGGTGTTGTTGGCACCCAAAAATGCATATCTCAGATGAGCTGGAAGAGCATTCAATTCCAGCACCAATGGTACCTTTATGGATAGCTTAGTGGGTAGTGACACTCGATTTTGTAAGTCGAGCTCCAACTTAGTTTGGAGACTAGGGGCGTAGTATACCCCCAATGCATTCACTGTCCCCTGATAGTCTGGGATGCCATTACTATCAAAGTTTATAAATATAGCTCCCTAAGTTTTGATGTGTAGTCTCACCTTAAGTAGTACTTTTGGCTAAGTATCATCAGCATTCTCAATAACAAAGAGCACCCTCAAATCATCCTCTTTCTTTGCATGTTGGAAAATGTTGAACATGACCTCATCTTTTCCCAACATGAACTTGAGTTGGCCAAGGTACATCAAGTAGCTAAGAAGGGTCTCCCCAAGAGGATAAGGACTCGAAGTCAACCTCACAATCCAAGATCACAAAATCTATGGCGAATATGAATTTATCCACTTTGACAAGCACGTCATAAAGTATCCCCACAAGCTTCTTCATTGTGCAATCAGCCATCAACAAAGACATGCTCATCTTAGTAGGGGCTCCCAGTCCTAGCTTTTTGAAGACCGCAAAGGGTATTAGATTTATGCTAGCATCGATATCACATGATGCCCTTACGAACTCCACAATTCTAATAATGCAAGGTATGGTAAAAATGCCGGGATCTTATCACTTTTGCACCAAGGACCTCGTAGCAATTGCACTGAAATGTTGAAGCTGTTGGGAGAGCTCTTAACTCACAATGCATGTTTTGGTAACTAGGTCCTCCATGAACTTTGCATACATTGGCATCTTCTCCAACGTGTCAATTAGAAGGATGTTGATGGAAAGTTGTTTCAACATGGAGAGAAAGTGCTTGAACTTGCCCTTCTCCTCCTTCTTTTTAATTCTCTGAGGGAAGGAGCAGGAGGCCTAAGTATAGGCTTCAGCTTCTGTGGTGCCTCTGCAATATCACTCACCCCATTCTTGCCATAATCACCTTTGGTATCTGCATCCATAACATCAATTGCCTCCTCTCTAATATCATCATCATTTATTGGCATGGGAATAGTACTCTTGCCACCACGAGTATGTAACGACCCAAGCTTAGGGCCTAGACATGACACAGTGAAGTCTGGTCCTGGTTTCCTGTGCTCTGAAGTCTAGGCTCTGGCGGCCTGTGAAGTAATCTTTTCCTGTGCTATCCGCTGCCCCTAACCCCTCAATATAGCTATCAGAGCTAGAGACTCCTGCACCACCTCATCTGGTATCGGCTCCTCCTACAGTGTTGATGCCTCATCATTAGTTATGGGCCTTTTTCGGCTCGCATCTAGGTCCTCACTCTCGAGGGGCCTCCTCTTGTGGGCATGTGGACGGTCCTTGAATAAGTCAAAGATATTATCACCCATCAGTGCCATCTCTAGGACTGGTATCGAGGCTGCTAACGTCTTCAACAAGTTAGCCTTGAACTTGGCCAACTTCTCTGTCACTGCGCTCATGTCAGCAGGCCGGGCATCTGCAAGCCTCTTCTGGATTCTCTCCTAAAAAGCATCAACTCGGGCATCCACTGCTCTAACTCTTTGATCAATCACGTCATGAGAAAATGCCTTTGCCCTCTCCTCTAAGGCCTGTGCCATCTGACTGACCTATGGTTAGATCTGGCTAGCTAATATCTGCAACTGCAGCTCCATTGTGGCTACCCTGCATAGCAATGCCTGAAAAGCAATAACAGAGATAAGAAAATCAACCTTCATAGTAGATGATGCTGGTGTGGGTGTGCTGGAAGATAGCATCGCCTCAAGCTCAATAGCTGGAGATATCTCTGCAGTATCTAGAGTAGCACTGGTAGTGGTTAGGGTCTACTCATGAGTCTGAGGTTCAACCAGGAATTGATCTGGTAGTGGAGGAGAAGTTGCTTACTATAAGGCCACTGGGTTCTCATCAGCCTTGATCAGGCTGGGATCCATGGCGTGTGTATCCTTTACATGTGGGTCCTGGTGGGGATCGACATGAACACCTACTGTACTGCATAAACGGTGGATCAAAACAGGGAATGGTAGTGAGGTGTTCGTCCTGACAGAGGATGGAGATCTACATGTAGGTCCAAGTGGAGAAAAATATGTACCCCAGCTCCATTGCATAATTTGTTTGTAAGAATAGGGAAAGGCAATGCAGTCTAGGTACGGATCACTGACTTATGGATCTGTTCTGCCATAATATGATCCCAGTCAATCTCCTAGCCAGCCAGTACGCTAGCTAACAATACAACTCTCTCCAATGTGATCACATTATCCATGAATGTGGGTCCGATTTTCCAACATATAATGGACAATAAAAACTTTGCCCGGAAGAAGTGGTTGGATTTCACAATAGGATCCGCATGGTTGGTGACCCATGTAGGTAGAGCACTCGCCTCACAAATCTGGCCTGCTATCCACCTGAGAAGCTCTATTTCAACCTAACATCCTTCTCATTCACCGCCTTCCTCATCTTCTCAATTCGATTATCATATTCAGTAGTGGAATGAATCCTTTTGATAGTTTCTTCAAATATGTTAACAATCTCACCCCCAGCTAGGACCTCATGCAACCGTGGCTACTGCCAAAGGTGTCCTTATGGTGATCTCATAGTTACTATGGGGTGGAGTGAGCCACCAGTTCAGGTACAAGATACTATCATTACCATTTGCCTTCTTGTTTATGGGAAGGTTGCTGCGAATGGTAGCATAGTAGGATGCATAGAATTCCCAGACTAAATATGGGGCGTACTTTCCCAACCGGACAAATTCTATTCAGATTTTTTACTTAGAAATCCTTTATGTATGTTGGTAGTAATTTGACTATAAGTTCTTTTACAAAAGGTATTTTTAAGTGATTCTTGATTGTTTGCAACCTGAATGCACATATCTACAACTTTTAAGTAGACTAAAAAGCCTGATTCTACCATGACTAATTCAAAATATAGTTGTGATGCAAAGCAGTCAAGATGCCTAGAAGGGTGTGGTTTACACAAATGGGACTCAATTTTGGTAGCTATATTTTTAGTTTTTAGCTTTTCAAAGTGCTAAATGTTAAATGAGCATTTGAATTGAGTGTTAAAGTGCTTACACTCTTGTACCATCTTAAGGAAATTGGATGAACAAAATGATGTTGTGTTGATCAACAAAATGAACTCGGTAAGGTTGGTTGCATGCTAAAAGGTTAAGGTTCGTGTAGAAACTTATTCTTGTTCTCTTGTTACCTGTTGGTGCATTTGAATGTTATCCTGGTTTCGCAACTATGTTCTTGTTATTTTATCTTGCTATGTTGATATCTTTTGATACTTGCAAGATACTTGCCTAATTCACCCATTTGTACGGATTGGCCAATCACTTAACATTCTTGTGGACTTTGTCCTTCTTGTGGCGGTGACTTTGTCACTATTGGCATACCTCTTGTTCAAATTTATTGCCATCTTGACTGTGGATTTTTTGTTCATCCTAAGTATGGAAATTGTCTATTTTAAGCATGAAGTAGAAAGACACTCTTAATATTGTTCTTGGTTCTCTTGATTATTTGGTTTTCTCCCTCCTTGATACAGGACTTTGGTCCTTCTTGATACTAGATTAGGTGTGACGGCAAGACATACATACTGGGGAAACTTGTTATTTGAATGACTTAAAAAATGTTTCCAGGAACTCTTGACACTTAGACCTTTAAACATCATACTTGATACTATTGATATAAAGTTCACTTGGTCTATTTATTGTATTGCAATTGTGTTGCCCTTCAACTTAATAAAGGTAAATTGAGGAATCTAAAGGTCCCAACTTGTAACTTTTACACCAGTGAGCTTTATGCTTAGTGATATTTCTCTCTATCGTAGAGAATGTCTGAGATGATACTTGAGGATGGACATTGGAGATAAATTGTGGGAGCTATGAAGAGAATCACATTTGTATCTAGACATATATATTGTAGTAGTTGTGGGACATATACATGATTCTCCTTTTTCATATGCGTATGTAAATTTTGAAGGCTAGTGTAAATTATGAAACTGCTATTTGTAACTTAAAGTTTTGGCATGCTTAATTGGTTTGGAGCCGATGAACTTGTTTTTATTTATACTATATTACTAATTATTTAGAGTTGATTGTAGGAAACTAAAACTAGTAAAATTTATATCTTTGTACATTGACATTGGTAATGATTTATAGAGTGTATCATATAAGTGTTGGTAATGTATAAAAATCTTGCAAGATATTGGTTTAAATTGTTTGAAAGGTGTTTATGCCACAAACTGGGTCCTAAAATCAAATGAACTGCCAGAAAAACAAATCCTACACCTGTAAGTATTTTTTATTCTCTATTAAAATTATGATTTATGTGTCATAGATTGAACTCTTAATGTGTTGACAAGTATTATATATGTTTAAACTACACAAGAGTAGCATCCTACCATCAGGGTTGTTACTAGTATTGGTATCAGAGCCTAGGCTTGTGATTCTGGGACATTTGATGAGAATTACGTGTGTACTTATCTATTTTGTAAAAGGTCCAAGCTATGTTGTTTGTTTATTTACATGATTAATTGCCTATAAAGTGCATATGCATCATGTGCATGTCCCTAATGCAATGTGATCTTCCCTTTTGAAGTAACTAAATTATGGTCTCTTCCTATAATAGACCTATGGAAGCTGCATGGGAAGGATTAGATAACTCTTATTCTCAGCCTCATGCACTAGAAGGGGTTGGCGAAAATTTCTTAGATCCATATGTCCCCCGCAATAGTGGGTCTGAAGTGGGAAACTAACAGGGTGTAAGACCTAGCACACATCCTCATTTGAGCTGTAGTACTCAAGTTATGAATTATGTTTTCCAGTAGATTGTTGAATTCTTGCACCACATGGCTGAAGCGATCCCTGATCCAAATGGAATAAACTTTGAGAATATGAGAAAAATAGGTGGAGTTGAGTTTGAATGTATTGTTGATCCTACTGATGTTGAACAATGGTTGGAATACATGGAGAGGGTGTTTGAGCAATTGGAGTGTTTAGATGCTGCCAAATTCAAGTATGTTGTCTCACTATTACAAAGGATACTTATGATTGGTGGGTAAGTGTTCCAAATGCAAAGGTAAAACCTCTAGTTCTTACTTGGGATGATTTTGTTAAGGAATTTCATAAGGAGTATGTTCCACCTCCCTACTGTGATACTAACAAAAAGGAGCTTTTAAATTGGAGGCAACAAAGAATGTCTATTGCTTAACATCAACAAAAGTTTCTAAGGCTATCCCGTTATGCCGGAGATATTAATAAAGAGGGGAAAGATAAGTGCAGGAGATTTGAAGATGGTCTAAGTGATTCCATCAGAAGGAATGTGGCAATTTTACAACATGAGAACTTCTGTAAATTAGTTTCTGCTGCCCTTACTTGGGAAAGATTTGACAAGGAAGAAGCCAGTAGACATGAAAATGAACTCCGGAAGCCTAGATAAGATCTCGGAGGTTCACACAAAAGGGAAGGTTTGATGATTCTAAGGCTAGTGGTATTAACTAGTAATCTCAACTCAAGCAAAGAAAATCAATTTTTTCTACAAGTAGCACTTTAAATAATGGCCAAGGAAGGACTCGTGTTCCTACGTGCGAGCAAGGTGGGAAAAATCCTTATGGTGTTTGCAGGAGAGCTTCTAGTACATGCTTTAACTGTGAAAGCTTTGATCATAAGGTGAAGGGTTGTCCTAAATAGGATCCTTTCTTGTCCACTAAAACCAATAGGGTTTCAAGGCGAAAAAATATCCAAGCGGCAGGAGCAAGTGGAGCAAATCAACCTAGTGGGCCAAGGGCTACTACAAGAGCTTATGCTATGAAACAGAGGGATGATCATAGATGTTAGTAAATTTCACTTATTTGGCTTATGTGTGTTTACATTATTTGATCTTGGTTCTACACATTCTTATATTTATTCATCTATCGCTCTATCTGAGAATGTGAAGCCTGCAAGGCTTAACTATAATGTGATAGTTGGAAGTGCCTTGGGCTACCAAGTTATTTGTTGTCAAATTTACCAAGCTTGTCCTTCATGATCGAAGACCTAGTCTTCTTGGAAGATTTTATTGAAATGCCCTTACATGATTTTGGTGTCGTTATTGGGATGGATTGGCTTTATAGATGAAACAACCCCAAAAACTCACCGAAAATGTGCCTCGGAAGTACCCAGAATCGTAATTTCCATATATCTCAAAATTCGTGCGTGATATAAAAAATCTAACTTCATATTTTTATCAGGGGGTCAAGTTGAGTGGGAAAAGGGTCTAAGACCAATTTTAGAGCAAACGAATCACAATTTTATTTTCCCAAAGATCGATTTCCAGAGTGCTTTTCGCACCCTGGCACGACGCGCCAAGGGCGCGCCACAGAGTAAAAATGTTTCCAGTTTTCACTTCAATCCAAGGCTTTTTGTTCTTGGGCCTAAGTCCTCTCATGCGTGAAAATACATATACTTAGCTATATTTCACCTTCATATCATGCAATACATTCCCCAATACTCTCCCAAATACTTAGAAAAATATTTTACCCCAAATTTCAAGTCCCAAAACTCATCCAGATCTTAAGGATTTCACTAAGGCTTCAAGTCTCCATTTTGAATCTTCATCAAGAATTCTCCAAAGTCAAGGTATGTGGGTTTCCACCATTGGTTCCTTTCACCCATGTGGCCCAAGCTTCCTTTTTACCTAAAACACACTTTTCTAAGTTGATTTTACATATGGGTTTTCTATAATGAATTTGACTACGAATTATGTTGGAGTTTTGTAAAATTGTGAGTATTTTAGCATGTTTGATCTATGAATCTTAGATTTATCTTGGGATTTGATGAAGAGTTTTGATGTATATTGTATGATGATGTCACCAAATATTGGTGGGATGATTCACTTCAAAATTTTTTGTGTGATTTCACTCTTGAAATGCATAGTTTTACACTAGCATTACACACCCACCAAGTGTTTTATAAAATGTCCGATTATAAAATGTCCGATTTAGTTTTTTTGAGCCATTGGTGATTTATTGCATGACCTATGACTTGTACGACTTTATCGTGATGAAAGGATGGTATAAATGTGTTGTTTTCATGAAAAGCATCTATTGTGATGATAGTCGACTAATTGCCTAGTTCGGGAGGTGGTAGACCCGAACTACCATGTTGAGGGGTATATATCTCAATCACCTAGTCGGGGGGTGGTAGATCCGTGCTACCACATTAGTGGGTATATATCTCAATTTCCTCACCAAGGAGGTAGTAATCCTTGGTTTATGATGATGGTCACCTTCTTTACTTGTAATATTATCTACCTATAAGCATCTTTACTTCAAGCATCATTCATGAATGCCATATTGTCATATGATAATCTATTGCTTAATTATGCATTTTGACTATGTTGCTTATCCATTGTTGCATTGCATCCCACATACTTAGTACAATAAAACGTACTAACACATACTTTTACCTACATGATATCACCATGTAGGAACCAGAGCCCCACTTGATCATCCTCCTCCTCCACATGGCTAGTACAATTTCTCGACAAAGCAAATGGTGAGTCCTCAACTTTGGGGACTATTTCTTGATCTTATGCTATATATAAAGACTCTCATGCCTTTTTATTGTATACTTGACTATGAGGGTGAGTCTGGTTACTTGTCTTGGCCCCCTCTAATTCTATGGTTAGAGGTGTTATTGGACGTGTTATGTAAAATGCTATGAGTTTTGACTCTCTCTTGTCTCTTGATGATTGTATTATGAAATTTGACCCTTATCATGTTTATTCCTATTTACTATCTCTTATTGTATTTCATTGCTTCCGCGACCGAGGATGTGTAAAGATATATTAAGAGACTTGCTTGGGTTCTCTGCAGGTTCCCCATGCAACTTGTCACGTTTTAGTCCTAGCCTTGGGTCGTGACAAACTTGGTATCAAAGAACTAAGTTGTTAGTAGTCCTTGGTATCCAACACACCATGTTGATTAGAGTCTTATTCATGGTTGTGTTGTGCACCAGCATTATGAGTAAGAGGCTATGAGATGTTTTAGGAAATGTTTCCCTTCTTCATACTCTATGTCGTGCTATAAAAGTTAAGGTAAGATTTCCCCCTCCCCCAACGATTGTTCTTTGCTATGCTAGTTCATGCCTAACACAAAAGCAAGAAGAGCCTGCACATCCGAGGAACAATCGGCTCATGGTAAGCTCTGGGATGCTCTCACTTTGCTAGCCCAAGTTGTGGCTAATCAAGAAAACGAAGGGCCCAAGCCCCTTATGCTCCTACTCGGGCATCTCGGGTCAGAGACTTTATGAGGAAGAACCCACCAGACTTTAAGGGCTCTAAGGTAGATGAGGACCCTCAAGAATTTTTATCAATGAAGTATATAAGGTGTTGTCCATTAGGGGTGTGAGGTTGGTAGAAATGGCAGAGTTGGTAGCTTACCAACTCAAGGGGGTGGATCAGATTTGGTACACTCAATGGAAGGAGGAGAAGGGGAACAACCATGTGATTCTATAGGAGGAGTTTGAGGCGGCTTTCCTCAATCGGTTCTTTTCTCTTGAGCTTAGAGAAGCTAAACTAGTAGAGTTCAAGAACTTGAAACAAGGATCTATGAGTGTGAGGGAGTATGCCCTCAAGTTCAACCAACTCTCAAAATATGCTCCACACTTGGTTGCCTATTCAAGTTCTAGAATGAATAAATTTATGATCAGTATTTCTGATTTGGTAAGTGAAGAATGTCGTACCACTATATTAATTAATAACATGGATTTGTTCCATTTGATGACTTATGCCGCAGAATTGGAAAGGGAGAAATTGAGGAATATAAGGGGTCATAAGGCCAAGAAGGCCCGTTTTGATGGTAGGTTCAAAAGTCCCAAAGGGAGCCGGTTTCTTCAAGGCCAAGGGTCCTCTAATGCTATTAATGGAAAGCTTTCCAATGACTACCCAATGTCTTATGGTGACAGTGGTGTGGTTCTTAATGCTAGGAGTCCAAAATATGGTAAGAGTTATACCGGTGCTTGTTATGGTTGTGGGGAAATAAGGCATAAGGCAATGGATTGCCCTCGAAATCGCAACAATGGAAAGGATGTTCTTCCTAAAGACCGTGGTGCTAATGTAGTTACTTTGGAGAGAGGAGCTCAACAAGGTGGTGCCCCAAGGCACAATTGGTTTTATGTTCTTCAAGGGAGGCAAGGGGTAAATGAGGTGCCCGATGTTTTTACCGATATGTTAAAAGTCTTTGATTTTGATGTGTATGCTTTGATAGACCTAGGTGCCACTCTTTCTTTTGTTACTCCTCTTGTTGCCAAAAAGTTTCATGTTGCGTCCGAATTATTGTGTGAGTCTTATAAGGTGTCTACTCCTATTGGTGCATCTATTATTACTAGAAACGTCTATAGAAATTGTTCCATTTGCATCTTTAACAAAACATTGCCTTGTGATCATGTTGAGTTGGGTATGGTTGATTTTGATGTCATTCATGGGATAGATTGGTTGCATGCATATTATGTTTCTATTAATTGTAAAACTCGCAGGGTCAAGTTTCAATTTCTAAATAAACAAGTTCTTGAGTATGAGAATAATGATGTGGTGGTCAAGGGTAGGTTTATCGCTTGCATTAAAGCCCAAAGGTTGATCTCTAAGGGGTGCCTTTATCATTTTGTGAGGGTTAGGCATGTGGATTCGAAAGTCCTTCCCATAGAGTCGATTCCAGTGGTAAATGAGTTCCTTGATGTCTTTTCTAATGACCTTCACGGTAAATAGATTTTGGTTTAGACCTCCTTCCCAATACTCAACCTATTTCTATTCCCCCTTACCGTATGGGCCCGATAGAGTTAAAGTAGTTGAAGGAGCAATTGAGGGATTTATTGGAGAATGGTTTTATTAGACCTAACCAAGCACCTTAGGGTGCACCAGTGTTGCTTGTGAAAAAGAAGGATGGGTCCCTTAGGATGTCTATTGACTACTGGCAACTTAATAAGGTCACCACAAAGAATAAGTATCCTTTTCAAAGGATTGATGATTTTTTCGACCAATTGCAAGGGGATAGTCAATTCTCTAAGATTGATCTTTACTTTGGGTATCATCAAGTGAAGGTGAAGGAGTGTGATATTCCCAAGACGTCCTTCCAAACTAGGTATGGGCATTATGAGTTTGTTGTGATGTCTTTTGGGATAACCAATGCACCGGCTATCTTCATGGATCTTATGAGTAGGGTCTTTAAACCCTACCTTGATTTGTTTGTGTTGGTTTTCATTGATATATTGATCTATTCTCATAGTGAGGAGCATGTGGCTCATTTGAGGGTAGTGTTACAAAAACTGAGGGAAGAGAACTTGTATGCTAAATATGAAAAGTGTGAATTTTCATTGAAAGAGGTTGCCTTCTTAGGTCATGTGGTGTCGGAAGATGGTATTAAGGTGGATCCTAAGAAGACAGATGTGAGAAATTTGCCTAGACATGGACCTTATTTGACATTAGAAGCTTCTTGGGTTTAGCGAGTTATTATCGGAGGTTTGTGAATGGGTTCTCTTCTATTGCTTCTCCCATGACTAAGTTGACCCAAAAGAAGGTCACGTTTGTGTGGACTGATGATTGTGAAAAGAGTTTCTAAATCTTGAAGGATAAGCTTGTGTCCGCTCCTATCTTATCTCTACTAGAAGGGTTGGAAGGATTTGTCCTGGATTGGCTTGGGTTACGTGTTGATGCAAAATGGTAAGGTGATAGCATGTGCTTCAAGGCAACTCAAAGTGCATGAAAAGAATTATCCTACTCATAATCTTCAATTGGCTGCCATGGTTTTTGCTTTGAAAATTTGGCATCATTACTTGTATGGGGTGCATGTTGATATGCTTACCAATCATAAGAGCCTCCAATATGTTTTCACTCAAAAGATCTCAACTTGAGGTAACAAAGGTGATTAGAACTTCTTAAGGACTACGATATGAGTGTGCATAATCATCCTGGTAAGGCTAATGTTAATGCGGATGCTTTGAATAGGGTGTCTATGGGTAGCCTAGCTCATGTTCATTGTAGGGGCATAGAGGCGGCTAGAGAGGTCCATCGGGTGGCTAGATTGGGGGTTAGGTTGGAAGAGGTTGATAATGGTGATATTGTGGTTGTTGATGGTTCAAAGTCTTCCTTGGGTGATGAGGTAAAAGCAAAGAAAGATCATAATCCCTCCTTGTTGGAATTGAAGGCCTTGGTGAAAGAGAGCAAGGTGGAGGTTTTCTCCCAAGGGGGAGTTGGTGCCCTTAGGTACCATGGTAGGTTGTGTGTTCCTTGTGTTGATGACTTGAGCAAGAAGATTTTTTATGAGGCTCATAACTTTCCTATTCTATCCACCCCGATTCTACCAAGATGTATAGGGATTTGAGAGATGTGTTTTGGTGGGGAGGTATGAAGAAAGACGTTGCCAAATTTGTATCCGGTTGTCATACTTGCCAACAAGTCAAAGCTGAACACCAAAGGCCAGGTGGCATAACCCAAGACATAGAGATTTCTACATGGAAATGGTAGGAAATTAACATGGATTTTATTGTTGGGTTTCGTAAGACTAGAAAGGGTTTTGATTCTTTTTGGGTTATGGTTGATAGAATGACAAAGTTGGCTCATTTTCTACCAATTAAGACTACTTATGGTGCCAAAGACTATGCTAAATTGTACATTCATGAGTTGGTGAGATTGCATACGGTGCTATTGTCTATCATATCGGATCGAGGTGCTAAATTCACTTCACACTTTTGGAGGTCCTTCCAAAGAGGTCTCGGAACCAAGGTAAAGCTTAGTACGTCCTTTCAGCCTCAAACGGATAGCCAAGCCGAAAGAACTATCCAAACTCTTAAGGATATGGTTAGGGCTTGTATTTTTGAGTTCAATGGTAATTGGGGTGATCATCTTCCATTGATTGAGTAAGCTTATAACAATAGCTATCATTCTAGCATTAGTATGGCTTCTTTTGAGGCCCTCTGTGGTAGACATTGTAGATCACCAGTTGGGTGGTTTGAAGTGGGAGAATTGGCTTTGTTGGGTTCGGATCTGGTCATGGATGCTATCGAGAAGGTAAGGTTGATTAGAGAAAGTTTGAAAACAGCCCAAAGTCGTCAAAAGTCCTTTACTGATGTGAGAAGAAGAGAGCTTGAATTTAACATTGGTGATTGGGTCTATTTGAAGGTGTCACCCATGAAGGGTGTGGTTCGTTTTGGTAAGAAGTTTAAACTAATTCCAAGATTTATGGGTCCTTATAAGGTGATGAGGAGGAATGTGGCCTATGAGTTGAAGTTGCTTAGTGAGATGGATTTAGTACATTCAGTCTTCCATGTGTCTATGTTGAGGAAGTATATAGGTGACCCTAATGCTATTGTGCCTCTTGATATTGTGGGGGTAGTTGAAGACAACTTGACTTATGAAGAAGTTCCACTAGAGATCTTGGATAGACAAGTGAAGAGGTTGAGGAACAAGGATGTTGCCTTCGTTAAGGTCGTTTGGAGGAATCAACAAATCGAGAGTGCTACATGGAGGCCGAAGCGGACATGCAAAAATGATATGCTTATCTCTTACATTCTACCCAAGCCTATGGTACTTATTCTAAGTCTTGTATGTGATTTCATGTCTCATGTTTCAGCACTGAGTCATTTGCATGCATTCATGTTTATATTGACAAAGTTCATGGTGATTTTAACACTTATGTTAAGAATTTGAAAATGGTGTTTTAAGTGTATTGTTGCATTCTTCTTGGGCTGATTTCCTCATGATTACTCTTCTCATATACGTTTCATTGATATTTGGGGACGAATGTTCCAAAGGGGGAGATATTGAAACAACCCAAAAAAGTGCCAAAAAATATGCCTCAGAAATGTCCAGAATAGTAATTTCCATACATCTCAAAATCCATACATGATATCAAAAATCCGACTTCATATTCTTGATAGGGGGGTCAAATTGAGTTTATCCCCGATTTTAGAGCAAACAATCGCAATTTCATTTTCCCAAAAATCGATTTCCAAAGAGCTTATCATGCCCCTGGCGCCCACGCCACAATGTAAAAATGTTGTCAGTTTTCATTTCGGTCCAAGGCTTTTTGGTCATGGACCTAAGTCTTCCCATGCGAGAAAATACCTATACTTAGCCCTATTTCACCTATATATCATACAATACGTTCCCTAATACTCTCCTAAACACTTAGACAAATATTTCACCCCAAATTTCAAGTCCGAAAGCTCATGCGGATGTTAAGGATTTCAATCAAGCTTCAAGTCTCCATTTCCAATCTTTATCAAGAATTCTCCAAAGTCAAGGTATGTGGGTTTCAACCATTGGGTCCTTTCACCCATGGTGCCCAAGCTTCCGTTTTACCTAAAATACATGTTTCTAAATTGATTTTACATATGGGTTTTCTATTATGAATTTGACTACGAACTATGTTGGGGCTTTATAAAAGTGTGACTATTTTAGTATGTTTTAGCATGTTTTGAGCTATGAATCTTAGATCTATCTTGGGATTTGATGAAGGGTTTTGATGTATATTGTATGATGATGTTACCAAGTATTGGTGGGATGATTTACTTCAAGATTTCTTGCATGATTTCACTCTTGAATTGCATGGTTTTACACTAGAATTACACACCCACTAAGTGTTTTTGATAAAATATCCGGTTTAAGGTTCTTGAGCCATTGGTGATTTACTGCATGACCTATGACTAGTATGACTTTATGATAATGAAAGGATGGTATAAATGTGTTGTTTTCAAGAAAAACATCTATTGTGATGATAGTTAACTAAGTGCCTAGTTCGGGGGATAGTAGGCTCGAACTACCATATTGAGGAGTATGTAATTCAATCGCCTAGCTCAGGGGGTGGTAGACCCGTGCTACCCTGTTGAGGGGTATGTACCTCAATCACCTAGTCGGGGGTGGTAGGCCCGTTCTACAACACTGGGGGATATATACCTCAATTGCCTCACCAAGAAGGTAGTAGGCCTTGGTTTATAATGATGGTCACCTTCTTCACTTGTAATATTATCTACATATAAGCATATTTACTTCAAGCATCATTCATGCATGCCACATTGTTGTATGATCATATATTGCTTAATTATGCATTTTGACTATGTTGCTTATCCATTGTTGCATTGCATCCCACATACTTAGTACATTCAAATATACTAAAATATACTTTTGCCTACATGATATCACCATTTAAGAACCAAAGCACCACATGATAATCCTCCTCCTCCACATGGCTACTAAGATTTCTCTACAAAGCAGGTGGTGAGTCCTCAACTTCGGGGATAATATCTTGATCTTATGCTATGTATAAATGCTCTCTTGCCTTTTTATTTTATACTTGACTATGACGGTGAGCCTGGTTGCTTGTCTTGGCCCCCGCTAAGTTCTATGGTTAGAGGTGTTGTTGGACATGTTATGTAAAATGCTATGAGTTTTGACTCTATCTTGTCACTTAATATTTGTGATATGAAAGTTGACCCTTAGCCTGCTTATTCCTATTTACTATCTTTTATTGTATTTTATTGCTTCTATGAGCAAGGATGTGTAATGATCTGTTAAGAGACTTTCTTGGGGTCTCTTCGGGTTCCCCATGCGCCATATCATGTTAGGCCCTAGGCTTGGGACACAACAAACTTGATATCAAATCATTAATTTGTTAATCATCCTTTACATCCAACACACCGCATTGATCAGAATCTTATTCATGGTTGTTTTGTGCACCACAATTATGATTAAGAGGCTATAAGACATTTTAGGAAATGTCTCCCTTCTTCTAACTCTTTGTCGTGCTATAGAAGTTAACGTAAGTTTTTCCCCTCTTAACGATTGTTCTTTGCAATGCTAGATGATGCCTAACATAAGAGGAAGAAGAGTTTGCACACCCGAGAAACAATCAGCTCATGGTGAGCTCTTGAATGCTCTCACTTTGCTAGCCCATGTTGTGGCTAATCAAGAAAACTAAGGGTCTCAAGCCCCTCAAGCTCCTACTCCGGCATCTTGGGTGAGAGACTTTATAAGGATGAACCCACCAGACTTTAAGGGGTCTAAGATAGATGAGGACCCTCAAGAGAAGGTGGAGTTGATGACTTATGAACTCGAGGGGGTAGCTAAAATTTGGTACACTCAACGGTAGAAGGAGAAGGGGAACAACCATGTGATTCTATGGGAGGAGTTTAAGGCCACTTTCCTCAATCGATTCTTTCCTCTTGAGCTTAGAGAAGCTAAATTTGTGGAGTTCAAGAACTTGAAATTAGGATCTATGAGTGTGAGGGAGTATGCCCTCAAGTTCAACCAACTTTTAAAATATGCTCCACACTTGGTTGCCTACTCAAGGTCTAGAATGAATAAATTTGTGATTGGTGTTTCCAATTTGGTAAGTGAAGAATGTCGTACTGCTATGTTGATTAATGACATGGATTTGTCCAGTTAGATGACTTATGCCAAACATTTGGAGGGGGAGAAATTAAGGAAAAGAAGGGGTCATGAGGCCAAGAAGGTCTTTTTGATGGTAGGTTCCAAAGTCCCAAAGGTGGCTGGTTTCTTCAAGACAAAGGCTCCTCCAATGCAACTAATGGAAGGCTTTCATATGACTACCCAAGGGTCCTAGGTGACGGTGGTGGGGTGCCTAATGCTAGGTGTTCAAAATGTGGTAAGGGTTATATCGGTGCTTGTTATGGTTGTGGGGAAATAGGGCGTAATGAAATAGATTGCCCTTGAAATCGCAACAAGGGTAAGGATGTTCATCCACAAGGCCGCGGTGCTAATACGGTTCCTTTGGAGAGAGGTGGTAACATGGTAGTGCCCCAAGGCATAACCATTTTTATGCTCTTCATGGGAGGCAAGGGGTAGATAATGTGCCCGATGTTGTCACTGGTATGTTAAATGTCTTTGATTTTGATGTGTATGCATTGATAGTCCCGAGTGTTACTCTTTCTTTTATTACTCCTCTTGTTGCCAAAAGTTTCATGTTGAGCCTAAATTATTGTGTGTCTTATGAGGTGTCTACTCCTATTGGTGCATCTATTATTGTTAGAAAGGTCTATAGAAATTTTCCTATTTGCATCTTGCATAAAATGTTGCCTTGTGATCTAGTTGAGTTGGATATGGTCAATTTTGCTGTCATTCTTGGGATGGATCGGTTGCATGCATATTATGCCTCTATTGATTGTAGAACCCATAGGGTCAAGTGCAATTCCAAAATGAACCAGTTCTTAAGTGGGAGAATTGTTATGTGGTGGTCAATCGTAGGTTCGTCTCTTGCATTAAAGCCCAAAGGTTGATCTCTAAGGGGTGCCTTTATCATCTTGTGAGGGTTAGGCATGTGGAGTCCGAAGTGTTTCCCATAGAGTTGGTTCTGGTGCTAAATGAGTTCCTTGATGTCTTTCCTAGTGACCTTCTTGGTGTTCCTCCCTAAAGGGAAGTAGATTTTGGTATAGAACTCCTTCCCGATACTCAATCAAATTCTATTCCCCCTTACCGTATGGCCCCGTCAGAGTAAAAGGAGTTAAAAGAGTAATTGAGGTAATTGTTGGAGAAGGGTTTTAGTAGGCCTAGCCAATCACCTTGGGGTGCTCCGATGTTTCTTGTTAAAAAGAAGGATGGGCCTCTTAGGATATGTATTGACTACCAGCAACGTAATAGGGTCACCATAAAGAATAAGTATCCTCTTCCAAGGATTGATAATTTTTTTGACCAATTGCAAGGGGCTACTCAATTATCTAAGATTGATCTTCGGTCCGAGTATCACCAAGTGAAGGTGAGGGAGTATGATATTCCCAAGACGGCCTTCCAGACTAGGTATGGGCATTATGAGTTTGTTGTGATGTCTTTTGGGTTGATCAATGCATCAACTATCTTCATGGATCTTATTAATAGGGTTTTTGAACCCTACCTTGATTTTTTATGGTGGTATTCGTTGATGATATATTTATTTGTTATAGTGAGGAGGTGCAAGTGGCTC
>JAPFFP010075995.1:0-23285 GCA_026153255.1 Solanum medicagineum | reverse complement strand
GAATCCTCAAAACAGCTCCAAATCACAGCAGTGTATGCAAGGTGTAATCCTTTTGGACATGGCAGATTTCGCGCAGTGCATAAGTGAGTGTTCTTTGAATGAAATTAATTTTAAGGGTAGCCTACGCACGTGGTGAAATGGAAGAATAGAAGAAGAATGCATTTTTGAAAGACAGGATAGGGTTTTTGCTAATAATGAGTTGCTGACTCTTATACCAGACAGTGAGGTATATCATTTGATAAAGCAGAGATTAGATCATGCCCCTCTTCATGTGATTGGGAATGTACAACAAAAGAGGGTGATTAAGCCTTTCAGATTTCTAAACTTCTGGATAAAACATGTTGATTTCCTAAAGGTGGTTGAGAATGGATGGAAGGTGGATCACTTATATGGAAATCCTTTCACAATGATAAACTTGAAGATGAAGAATTTAAAAAGAATTCTATCTCAGTGGAGCAGAGAAGCTTTCGAGGATATTTTCCAAACCATAGCTACATTAGAAGATATAATTAATGTGCATGAGGTACAGTGGCAAATGGCCTCTACACCAGATAATAGGGCAAGTTACGGGAAGCAAAGGCAAAGCTAAGGAAATATAGGCATATAGAGGAGGAGTTTTGGAAACTAAAAGCGGAAATGAGGTGGTTTAATGATGGGGATAGAAATACTAATTTCTTTCATGCTTATGTGAGCGGAAAAAGAAGAAAGTTGAAGGTGGAAGAAATTTTTAGCAGAGAAAGGGAAATTTTTAAATACCACCCAGAACATAGGGGATGAAGCTGCTCAAGTGGCTAAAGACTAATTTGTAGAATCAGATGAGATTGAGGATTACACCATGTTGGATAATATCCCAAGACTGATAAAGAAGATTAGAATGATGAAATGGTGAGAATGCCATCAGATGAGGAAGTGCAACTGGCTGTTTTCTCCTTAAATGGGGATAGTACAGGGGGCCCAGATGGCTTCTCAGGGCTCTTTTTCAGAAGTGTTGGAGTATAGTTGGTTCTGATATGATAAATATGGATAAACCTTTTTCTGTGGGTATGAGCTTCCAAGGTCATTACCCACATAAATGTGGTACTTATACGAAAGAAGGAAGTAGTGGAGAGGTTTGGAGATTTGAGACCTATAAGTTATAGCACCTTCTTGAACAAAGTAATATCAAGGCTGATACATGAAAGAATGGTGAAGGTTCTTTCTGTTATTATCTCTCCTAACCAAACAAGTTTTATGAAAGGAAGAAACATTACAGAAAATATTTTATTAGCTCAAGAGATAGTAAGAGACATCAATAACAGGAACAAGTTTCATAATATTGTTGTTAAATTGGATATGGCTAAGGCCTATGATAGGGTTTCATGGAAGTTTTTAGTGAGAGTATTGAGGAAGTTTGGCTTTGCTGAAAGATTTATTTATATGGTGGTAAGGCTTAGGGAACAACTGGTACTCTATTCTGGTTAATGGCCAGAGTTTTGGTTTTTTCAGTCATCAAGAGGTCTAAAGCAGGGAGACCCTCTTTCCCCTACTTTGTTTATTATTGCAGCTGAAGTTCTGGCCAGAGGACTTAACAGGTTGTTTGATGATCTAGAATTCAAGAGGTTTGGGTTACCTAAGTGGAGTTCAGAAATAAATCAATGACACAATTATATTCAGCTCAGGACACCCTTATTCTGTCAAGAGAATGATGGATATTTTGAGGAACTATGAGAGAGTCTCAGGGTAGATGATCAATTTGGAGAAAAGTTTGTTCTATCTTCATAAAAAATGCCCTAATCAAATTGTGAATAAAATCAAAAGAATTACTGGGATCAAACAAGGTTCTTTTCCTTTCATCTATATAGGGTGCCCTGTTTTCTGTGGAAGAAGAAAGAAGGTACACTTTGAATAATTGCTGAAAAAGTCTTGAAAAGGCTTAGTTTGTGGCAAAATAAATTGTTATCATTTGGAGGAAGGTATGTACTAATAGCTCATGTTCTTCAGAGTACTCCAGTATACCTATTACCAGCAATGAATCCACCAAAAGGAGTAATCAATGATCTGTATAAAATATTTGCTAAATTCTTTTGGGGAAACACCATAGGAGCAAAGAATAAGTATTGGGTCTCATGGGAAAGCATGTGCTATCCAAGAGAGGAGGGATGGATGGGTTTTAGATCTTTGCATGATGTTTCTAAAGCCCTCTTTGCTAAACTCTGATGGAGGTTCAGAACAGGTACTTCTTTATGGGGAAGTTTCATGTAGACCAAATATTGTAGAAAACTTCATCCAGTATTGGCTAAAGGTTTGGACATATCACATGTTTGGAGAAAAATGACAAAAGTAAGAAAAGAGGTGGAGCAAGAGATATGGTGGCAATTAAAGGATGGCACTTCCAGTTTCTAGTTTGATAATTAGACTAAGAAAGGGGCACTATATTATATAGAAGGTGACAAGGCACAAAAAGAAGAAATAGAGGTGCATTCTTTTATCAAACAAGGAGAATGGGACAGAGAGATGCTGGAGAATATTCTTTCTGAGGAAATGGCAGATTTCATCATAATTAGCATTAAACCACCACCAAGAAATGAGTTTGTGGTGGATGTTGCTTGGTGGATGGGAAACACACAAGGGAAGTTCATAGTGAAATCATCATGGGAACTAATGAGACAAAAGAAAGAATAGAGGAGGGATTTTGGCTATATATGGGGAAAGTCATTGCCTACAAAGGTGTATTTTTTCCTATGGAGGCTACAGAATAGAAGGATTCTTATAGATGGTAACCTTAAAAGAACGCATATACATTTGGTGTCAAGATGTTGCTGTTATGAGGTAAAGCAGGAAGAGACTATGACACATGTTTTTCTAACAACCCCCATAGTTGAAAAGCTATGGAGGCAGTTTGCTCATTTTACAGGTATTAACATTACAGGAATACACCTACAGTATCTCATTACTACATGGTGGACCTGGGAAGGAAATCCAAAGATAAAGTTGATTTA
The DNA here is from genome assembly GCA_026153255.1 of Solanum medicagineum. Lineage (NCBI taxonomy): Eukaryota > Viridiplantae > Streptophyta > Magnoliopsida > Solanales > Solanaceae > Solanum > Solanum medicagineum. Next base: position 20,307 of record JAPFFP010075995.1, on the reverse strand, counting down.
CAGAGCTATACCAGCAGCCATTCTATGGACACTATGGAAAGGGAGGAATAATGCTAAGCATGGTGGTCACCACTACACTACAGCAGATGACATACTAGGTGGAGGATCTATTGAGAGAGATGGTCAAGAAGGAGTATCCATGGATCAAGCTATGAAAGGCCAACTGGAGTCAGCTAATTGGTCAACTACAAGAGTACAGGCCTAGGCTACATTATACTAAGGTTTGGTGGAGAAAGCCTTAAGGGAATAGGTTAAAATATAACACAGATAATGCTAGTAGAGGAAACCCTGGATACAGTACATTTGCTTTCTGTATTAGGGACTTGGCTGACAATCTTATTTATGCTAAATCACAGGGAATTGGATGGAGCACGAACATGGAGGCAGAAGCAATAACAATTAAGAGGCTCTTACATATTGTAGAGCAATGAAATACATGGAAGTGGATCTGGAAACAGATTCCCTGGTTCTGATAAGAATGATCCTTCAATAGTGGAGGATACTATGGGAATTAGTTGAGAAGATTGAAGAAATTATAGAATTGATGTAACAGTTACAGGTCAATATTATGCATACTTTTAGAGAGGGGAATGGTGTTGCAGATGCATTAGCCAATGAAACCATGGAGTCACAGGCAAGAGCAATTAAAGGTCTAATTAATTTAGAGAAAGCAGAAGTTCCAAACATATGAGTTAAAATATAAGGAGAATCAACAACTTTCACAGTCAAGAGCAGACAGGCAGAATAACCAGGTGCTGTGAACAACAATGACACAAATGGGCAGTGTTTTTGCAAGATCTATAACAATAAAGAATGATACATCAAAAGCAAGGAAAATAGAGTACAGAAAGACTACGGCGGCAACAACTTCCCCGGGAAGCAAAATGGTATGGAATGACAAAAGTGCCAATTGAGATGGTGATGCCTCTGGGATTTTCAAGTCGTAGGAGCACAGCAGCGGGGGGATTCCGACGAATCAGAACACCTGGAAGATTAAGGAGCTTAGACGGCGAAATCCAAAGCAACAGTGCAAGGTCGAAAGGATATAACACTCTAAGGTCCAACACGGGAGAGAAGGAGCTGAAGAAGATAAGCTTACCTGGAAGATGACAAAGCTTCGACACAGATCCACGATTGAGTGGATTAACTCAGTAGACAAAGTGGGAGATAAAGAGGAGAGAATAGAAAATAGTATAGTTGATTTTTGTCATCAATTAGGAAAGAGTACTCAAGACTCTTCGAATAACCTAGACCTTGGGTTGGGTTTTGGCTGCAGGGACAATGTGTAAATGAGTTGCAACTTGTGTTTCTTTTGAACTATAAATAAAATGGTTGGAAGACCACTATTTTTTTCTTAAAAGAAAACATAAGCTTAAAAAAAAATTGGATTATGGTATAATACGTAATCGCTTTAGTTGATAATGGGTTGTTTATAATTTCTCCTATATATCTTATGGCTAATATTAGAATAAATTCATTGTCTATCATACCACGAGCTCCCTTAGCACCACCCCTCCGTGACGGTGGATCTTCGGGCATCAAGAAGCATTATGTTTATAATTATTATAAAATTGATAAAAATACAATAGCTTATCGAATAGTAAAAGCTCTCCTTCTTTTGCACCTAAGTGACTTTCAACACCATGTTCCTTTTTTTAGTTCATAAATTTGGTGCATTTGCACAAACGCATTTACCAATAGTATGTTAATTACTCTTTGACTCATGCTACATAAACCATGTCTCACCTCTTTGATACTGGTGTCGATAAATTACTCTTCCTTCTTTACTTCATACTTAGATATATACCTCGCATTTAACTTTGGAACATCGATTGTGTGTGCCAAGCTCAATTAGTCTTAGTCAACTGATCAAGAAAATTACTTGCTACTTATCTTTGAAACATGAATACTTTAGAAATATTTTTCCTTCTTTCTAATTCAACTCATGATATAGCATACATTAAGGAAACAAGTGAACCCGAGATCTCTTCCAATTGAAGAATCATGAAAATCAATGAGCCAAAGTTGCTGATATTAACAATATTAGATCATAAAATTAATTTATTTGATAAATATAAATATTGGAATAACACAACTGATAAAAGGATATAACGTGCGGCACCCGCCATCTTAAAATTTTGGATCCGCCTCTGGTCCTGGTCCATGCAAGAAAGGGTCACTACGCTAGATCGTGCCAAGGCCGGCTCGACGGGCATAAGGCCACTAAACCAATTTTTTGAAACTCCCTCTATTATATATATATATATATATATATATATATAACAATTCTCATGAACCCCATTAATATTTTTGTATTTACCTTTTTTGTTCAACCTTAATTATTGAACATTCTAAAATCTCTCGTGGTCAAACCTTTTGCATTATGAGAAATCTATTATAGTATTATTATAAGAGATCAAATGTATTTATGGTGTCTTCTTTAAATTTCAAGCAACAAGTTAGTACAACTTAATATCAACTTATCAAATTCAGCGTAACATTTTTTCATTATCATTATATAAAATTTTAAAACTTTTGAGGTAGATTTTATCATTTAATTTTCTATTATATTTTTTTTCTTTGAAAGTTTACATTATTTACATTCTTACTTCATAATACATGGTTTACATTCTTACTTCATAAGTTCCACATACATCCTATCCTCTCCAGACTTTACTTGTAGAATTACACTGAGTATGTTATCATTATTTAATTTATATATGTCAATTAAAAAATTAATTTTTTTTGGTAAAATTTGACTTTAGGCTTTCGAACTTTTTGAGATGGTCCTGCATCATGCTCTAGGACTATGGGTACAGGGCATCCAATAGTTCAGCAAGCCCCACACACTAATTATAAAGTTGTTACTTGTTTGCTGCCCAACTACTACTAACATTTTTGGTCTTTTATTTCTTCAATTTCTTCTGTAGATAACGTTATTGATGAGGTATAGGTGTGCTTATTTGATTTGGCAGGGAAAAAAAATAGCAGTATGACGTTGAGGAGAAGTTGCTCGGATGATAAACATCCCTCACTTTCAACCTTAAGATTGTGAGTTTGAGTTATCAAAGGAGAAAAAAAGTGAAATTTCCTTGGAGGTGGGTGGGAGGGAGAGGGATTTAATTTATTTTTTTCTTTAAATAAAAAAAAGTGGTAAACAACTATACGTACAAGAGAGAGAAAAAGTTAAATTTGAATTTTATTCTTTTTGCCTAATGACGATTCCTAACTACTGCCTAATTATCAACAAAATTATCTTCATATCCAGAGCTCAAACTCGATACATCTGATTAAGAATATAACAATCTCATCATTGCACCACAACTCGCATTAATTACTATAGGTTCTGGGTCTTGAATTATGATATATCCGAAATGTCCCCTCCTATAAATTTCCGATTTCAACGTTGAACTTTCTTTTAAAAGTTGAAAAATCTAAGAAAGCATTGCTCATAAATTTAGGGGTGTTTATGGTTCGGTTTGGATCGGTTATTAGTTAAACCATAACCAAACCAATTTAATCGATTTTTAAATTTCTAAAACCAAACCAAACCAAATAAAAAAAATCGTTGGTTTGGTTATTATCGGTTTAGATCGGTTTGGTTTATTTTTTGGTTATTTTCAGTTTGAAATTAATAAGTTTATTGAGGATGTACACATCTCGAAAGACACAAATACCTAGTAAATGAATTAGGGGTGAACAAAACCAAATCAAAAATCGAACTAAACCGCAAACCAAGTCAACCCGGGAAAAAAAAATCCAATTAGTGGTTTGATTTGACTTGGTTTAGTATTGACGAAAAAAATTCGACTATATTTGGGTTGGCTTGATTTTGATTCTAAAAAACAAACCCGACATTATATTTATATTTATATTTTTGTGTGTGTGTGTGTGTGTGTGTATATATAATTTATCCTCTTAGCATATTATTTTAATTTGACTTGGAATTTCGGATGATCTCATAAAGGCTATAGTTCATAGATATTAGTAGGGATAATTACCTTTTTGAGTTTCTTTTATATAATATTTACTATTTTTAAATATATTTTTTAATTTATTATCTAGGTATATAATATTTAGAAAATATTTAGCATTTGTAGTAACTGTACTATGCATTGAAAGTCAATTATATATGTAATCTCTCTCTCTATATATATGTGTGTGTGTGTGTGTGTGTGTGTGTGTGTGTGTGTGTGTGTGTGTGTGTGTGTATTATAAATGTATTACATTTATTTAGGTAAATTTTTTTGCATTATATGTCGAAAACGAATTATGCATATTACATAGATGTATCATGTATTATACCATGTATAAAAATGAATTTACATGCAATATATATGTATTGTAAATGTCTTAAAATGTATTAGACTTATTTTGATAAAAAAATCTAAATTATATATTTAAAGTGAATTATACATGTATTAAGATTAGTTTATATGGCTATAAATGAGAAATAATTTTTAAATATGGTATATTTAGGTAAGTTTTCCATATTAGTAACTATAAAGTTCAAATCAATTCTAATACTTACCAAAAAAAAATATTAATCCAAAACTAAGAATGACAATAATAATGAATATTTGTTTTTAGTTTTAGATTGGGTAAGATAACTAAAATATTTAAACTAATTTTAATTTTTCTTTACAATTTGCTCATGTAATTAATAAATCTTATTTCACTTATTTTAACATGAATTAATACTTTAAAGTTATTATATTTTCATTATGACTTATTTTAGCATGATTTGGTACTTTAAAATTATGATCATCTTCATTACAACTTATTTATTTGTAATATTTATTTATGTGATCTCATTATTATTTTTTATTGAATATTTTTGTGTCTTCACTAATATCATATTTTGTATTTTTCCTTAAGAGAATCTTAGATATTTGTATTTTAGTAGGACTAAAGAAATATTTGAATCATAAGTTAATTATATGTTTTTATAAATACTTTATCAAAAAATTAGGACAAAAACTCGAAAACTCAAGAATTTCGAAAAGAAAAAGTCTAAAAATTCGAGAAACTTGAAAAACCCCGAAAAAAATCGATAAAACCCGAGGTTGAAAAACCCGAGTTATATTGGTTTGGGTTGATTTTTATATTTAAAAATTCGACATAAATGGTTTGGTTTGATATTTAAAAAATCCGAATCAACCCGGTCCATGAACACGCCTAATCATAACTTTCAACCTTTAATGAATTAGGTGGCTTACGGTCTATCAAATTAAAGTTCTATAAGTCTTCTTTCCAAAACCACTAAGTATGCGTAATTTGGAGTAAAAAATTATAACAATTTTACTAAATACTATTTAGACAAGGCCGTCATAGCGAGACCGCCATGCCGGGAGACTCGCTGTTAATTATATTTTTCAAACCTAAAATATTATTTTACTTCCAAAACTCGCCCAAGGTCAAGTTAGGGCAAGGAAAAGGCGACTTTGGCACTTTTTCATCGATTTTCTCCTCCAAGATAAGTTCTCCCATGAATCTAATATTTTTTTATTCTTTAATCCTTAGAATAACTTTAGATTGATTATGGTGGAGGAGAGAAATTGACCTAAATAGAATTTTTTTATGTAAAGAGAATCAATAGATTGAATCTCTTGAATTAGAGTGATTATTGATAGATTATGTCCTTAAACTTGAAAATTAATCTACTTGTTTCAAAACATAGAGTTTTTTATTAGATTGAAGGGTAGAACTAGTGAATTTGAATCCCAAAGTAATTGTTGGAAGAGTAGTTCATTAATTACTCTTATAGTGATTATTATTAGATGATTTAACCTTTATAGAAAAGCAAAGATCATCAGGGAAGATCATCAGCGAAAGCTTATTATTGCAACCGCCTTTTGACGCTCAAGTAGACTAGGTTTCCCAATTGAGTAGTTTGTAACGTACTTCTCATTACTAATATAATGCAAATTGAAGGGTGGGATCATGTTTAGGCCTGTATGCGTGGAGTTTGGATGGCTAAATGTATTGTATTGTTGTTAAAACATGAATATATTATGTGAATTATGATTAGTCTGTGACTAGCAGCGATAGTCTAGTTCTAGATTGTCCTTAATACTTTTTGTTGAGATGATTGATGATCTTGTTAAATTTATGTGTAAAGCAATTATTGGATTATTGTGAGATTCTGAGACCTATGATAATTAAAGGGGTCCAATGTCGGCGATAGTCTAGTTCTTCATAGATCATTGATGATTCTTGTTAAGTTTATATGTAATGAAATTATTGAATTATTGTAAGATTTGAGACTTGTGATAATTTATGGGGTCCAATATAGACTATATGTGTGGATAAGAGGGTCCGATGTGGACTATATACGTGGGGCGTGGGGATGGGTATAGGTGTGTGGGTATTCATGTTGACCGTTCCTCGTGACATGCCAGAGTTATGCATATTTATATGAAATAAAAATGGTGAATGTAAAAAGACTTCATATTAGTAATCTCATACAAGGAACCAGTCGATTTACTTATGGCTTCATGTGTGGTGGTTGCGTTGTGATGATTTAAATTCCTATTTATGTTATATGTGTTTGTTAACTATGTCGTTAGTGTTACGGGCCTGTATGTATGTGAAAAAAAAATGATGAAATGAACTTAATAAATGACTATCTACAATCAAATTACATGCAATAAACCTATTACTTGATTGTGCAAGTTTGTAAAATATTCAAAAGAGACTGTTATTTCACTTGCAAACGTCTCAAAAAGTCCATCTCTGAATGATAACATTAATTCATCCTCGTTATAATCGTTGCCTCCTCCTCGAGTCAATTTCTCGAGTTCAATAGAATCCAACTCTGCAAATTTTCTCAACCTGTGAAGCTTGTATAGAAGTTGTGTGTGCTTATGTAATTAGCAACGTAATTTAATCGACATAAATTATCATTTTGAAGAGAACATTCAATTGCAACTATAAACTAAAGCTATTTTTTTTTTTAATATCATAAGAATTTCTATTTAAAGTCTAACAAAAATTGATCTGAAGATACATGGGTTGGGGTTGAATTTTTAATGGAAGAGTGATATTTTAAATAATAATTTTAAAATTTTAATGGAGGGATATTTTTCGCCAAAAACTAACGAGGGTATTTATTGAGGTATTTTTGGCCGTTTCCTTATTTTTTTTAAATATGAAAATAATATTTATAATTGAATGTACTGCTATTTTAAAATTCAAATTATTTTTCAAGACCTAAGATTGTATACCATTAAATATAAATATTCATATTAATCATTAATTTAAAGCCATGCAAAATTGAAAGTGATCAAATAAAAATAAATAAAGAGAATACAAAATATAGATGGACCCCCAAAACAAAATTCATGGACCCATCACAATGTGAAGGATCCTACGTTTACAGCCTTAATATCATAGACAAGGAGCTTTCTAATTGTTGTTTTGTTTATAAAGTTTGAAATAGCCTACTTGCGCGAAGCATTAATAGCATTATAATATCATGATTCCAGGAAAAGGACATTCTCACAATTGGGTTTTAGTTTTAGGTTAAGTCCTTGTTGGTATCATAGACATGAGGATAATATAGAAGTGCATGTCTACAACAACTCTACATACTTTGCTATCATTTCTTTTGACTAAGTAATGCTAATTCAAAATTTGACAGCAACTCTTTTTAGTCTTCTTTTCTTATACGAAAGGATATCTAAATACTAGAAATTTCGTACTTAAACAACAAAAATTCTGCACTATTTCATTTAGTAATGTATTATAAGAAAATTTAAGCAGCTTGAAGCTATTTATAGCAACAGATTAGCTGGAAATTACCAACAAATTCTGTAGCTAATGCCATATTTTCCAGTAATGTCTATGCTAGATCTTTTGAGGTAATCTTTGAACGAATCGAAATTATCAAAGTATCTGAAACTGTTGTCAATCCGACAAATTACATACAAGAGTTGAAGAGATCTGTTAGACAGAGCTAGAGTTTATAGTTACAAATTCAATAACTTTGATCAAAATTCTATAGCTAGGAATCAGTAAAATTTCTTTTTTAAAATTTAGAATACATAAGCTCTATATTCCGAGTCTGCATGTATTCGGTGTCAAGCTGATAGCCACCGATATGACTTCAATCTTGTGCTAATAGATTGACCCCATTCGGCATGGAAATTCGTGCAACGCCACCTAGTTTAATAGAGGATAGGTAAATTGTCATATTACCTATACTTTCATTTGAAGGAAAAATAGGATCACTATATTATTTTGAAATGTTCAACAAGATTTGTCCAGTTTATAAAATTAACACATAATTTTATATTTAGTTTCTAATTTACCCTATCATTAGTTATAACTATTTTCGCATTACATTTTTCAAGACATTGTATTTGTTATATTCAAAGAGAGATTTGGTAAAATTACTCCTACCGTTTATTGCTTTTTAATCTTCATGTCAAGTCAAAAGGGACAAGTAAAAATAGACGGAGAGACTAGTTACTAGGAGATCTAAACCTTCATGTGACAAAATATGTTTTTCAGAAAGTGGATTAGTACAATTTTTGTCGTATAATGTTGACTTAAATATTTTGAAAAATATTTTCTATATTAATTTCTTCTTTACAAATTTTCGAAAAATGACTTTCTTACCTAAAGTAAGAAAAAATTGTACAAAACACTCTCTCTACCTCACTACTCAAATCTCGACCCAAGATTCGACCTCGACGGGGGACATGACTCTCAATCTCAACATGGGTCAAAAGAAGATCCTAAATCTTACATTGGGACCAGGAGTTGCACCCGGCTTCACAATCAAGGATGGATCTCATATTGGAATCAAGGATGATCCTGGGTCTCAAGTCAGGATTAGAATTGAGAGTCGGGTCTCGAGTTGGGATTGAGAGTCAAACTTTGGTTCGAGAGTCGAATATAGAGTAAGAAGTCTGGTCCATTATAAGCAGCAGGAGCTAGGTCTAGAGTTGGACCAAAAGCCGAGTCCTAGATAATGATAGGGGTCAGGATTTGGGTCTAAGGTTAGGGTCAGGGTCAAGAGTTGAATCTCAAGTCAAAGTTTTGAGTCTCCAGTTGGAGTTGAGAGTAGGGTCTCAAGTCGGGGTATAGTGTCGGTTCTCAAGTCAGATCCCTAGTGAGGGAGTAACCTCCCAAGTAAGGTTATGGGTCAAAAGTTAGGTTGGTGTTAAGAGTCGACTCATGATTCGCAGTTTTGAATTGGGAAGAATTCAAGGTTAGGATCAGGGTCATTATAAGTAATTGAATTGGTTTTTTCATCCTTGTCAGTTCACAAACTATTGTATCAAAATTGATAATATTTATTTAATTTTATTTACATAAATATTATATTTATTTTTGATAAGTATTATTTATATATAATTACGTAAAAAATACGTACACTAAATTAATATTTCTAAATATCTATGCAATGTGAGAAGTAGAAGAACTTGTTCATCTAAATGCAAACGTGGTTTGAGATTCTCATGAGCTATATAAGTGGACGGGCCTGGTGGGCTTTCACTCACCAGCAAGTATTAGCCTTATAGACTATTGCTTTGCCCAATTTGACACCTCATAAGATGACTTATAAATTTTTACTTCATTTTATTTTTATCTGTCATATTTCGCTTTTTAAAAGTATACTTGAGCAACTCCAAAGCTAAAATCTACATATAGTCTAATCTTTCTCTTTCTCATCATATTTCCTTGATTCCACCATAAATCTCTTTCTCTAACAACCCCTCAATTTCCTCTTTTCGTGGAAAAGATGGAAGGTCATCCCAAATCCCAATGTTTGCCACATCTTTGGATAACTTATCCACAACTATCACAAATTTGCTTGAAATTTTTTATAAAAGCTCAATCTTGAAATTACAACTAAATTCGTATCTAACAAAAATTTAATAAGCATTTTTAGTGAGTTTAGTTGAGATTCGTTGAAAATACCTAGGCGAAATTATTACTAAAATTGAGGAAGATTAGAGGCAATTGAGCAAGTTTGGAATTAAATTTCATCTTTTAAATGGAATGTGGAAACATCAACTCGTTCATGTATATCTTGGGGTGAATATTCTGTATATGAAATACATATTATTATGATTATCCAAAAATATACATGAAATAAATGGATATACATATATATACAACAAAACATAAACTCAAAATTTTGATCTAGCTTTTCAAATATATTTCGCGCTATTACCCAAATACCAAATTGATTTAACAACATCTTTTGGGTTTTTCCGTGATGGATTTTTTGTCTTCAGATGAAAAAGAAACATGAAAAATGACAGAATTTTCTTCAACATTTAGATGTATAACCCTAACTTTGATCATATGAGCCAAGAGTCCAAAGCTCTACGACAACTTAATTATAAGGAAAAACGACATTGTATAGATGCCATCAAAATAATTGTCAGTAAATATATATTTTTCATATATTATTGTGTGATATACGTAAAATATATACTTTCCTACAAAATAGTATGGATTATTTGTATAACTTATCCTAATTTTATCCGCATTTTTTCTTTGGCTCTATAGTTCTCGCAAGTCACGATTGCTGTCCATATGAAGGTTTTTTTAGTTTTTTTTTTTTTTTTTTTGTGGTGTATTATAATTTGTCATACTTTTGCTTAAATTGATATATCATGCAATAAGCGACAATTAGGCTCTCTTTTTTTCATTAAGTGGTCCAACTCGTATTTGTACGTCCATTTCGTTTTTCGTAAAACAAAATTATAAAAATAATGCAAAGTCACTTTTCGTTCAATATGACAAGAGTGAGGGAAAGGATAATGGGGAAAAAGGCATAAGCAGATAATTCAAAGAACAAAATATAACTCATATATAATAACACACGCTTATTCTTTTACAAACATAGTGATAGAATATTTACAAAATGTAATAACTAAGGTAAAAAGTAAAAAATACAATAAAAAATAAAAAATTAATAAGAACATGTGTAATCAATAGTTTTGATATTCTTCCTTGATATTTTCTCAATCAACACTAAAAATGACGGAATGCAGGCAACGTTTCAATTTTAATTCAATAGGGTGAAAAAAGACGTAACATGTAATTGTATTGAAAATAATTTATTAAATTTGTAAATCAATTTTCAAGTTTTAGTTTGTGAATAATCAATTTCAAATTATAATACTGTAATGACTAATGACCCTCCGAGTCATTTCTAAATTTTTGAGGCTACTTTGTTGATTTGAGCTTCTGTACGGTGATCTCAGACCTTTACTTTTATGACTTATTGGGACTGTGGGTTATTTTGGTTGAGAATTGTGCAAGTTTGCAAGTTAACGAGGAGTTATAGTTACGGAAATGAGTTTGTTGACAAAACCCTAGCAAATGACCTCGGAATAGGATTCTGACAGTTCCATCAGTTTCGAGACGACCAATTTAGGCTTGGGGGGTGGTTGGTCCGAGGATGGAGGGTCCTGGTGTGATATTTTTGAGCCAAAAGTTACAAAAGGAGTTTAACTGAAAGCTAAAAAGTTTGTTTATGTAAAAACCTAGCTAAACGTACTCGGAATGGGAATCTGATGCGCAGTCAGCCCCGGAATGTCGAAAATAGTCTCAAATGACCTTCATCAGTTGACGGGGACATCTCATTGCGTTTTGAGCCCCTCAGTTCTTTGAGGTAAAATTATCTGGAAAGAAGTGTGACCCTCATTTTTTCATAGGATGCTCCGTTGGGAATTACGTCTGCATCGTTGAATCTGAAACATCAAAATCCATGTGGTTTCACTATTTATTTGTATAAAAAGAACATCGGATGGCTGGAGAATTTTTGAGCATTGCTTGGAGCAGAGCTCCATGTTCTCAGGGTCATGTTCGCGTTCGCGGAGAAGTACCAGCCCTAATGATCCGTGTTCGTGGAGCTTGATTCGCGTTCACGAAGAAGAAAAGTGGTCTATATATATGGCTTCAGCCTTCGCGAACGAGCCTATTTCTCCAACTTCTCAAGCTCGTAAATTGAATTCTACAAGTTCGTTAGATGATTCAAATGTCCATGTGTTCGATTTTCGCAAGGGACGTCGTGGTTAAGTCAGTTTCGGGACAATGTGTATTTCGAGGTAAATTCACTGTTTTAGCTGATTACCTTCTTGAAAACTTTGCGCGATGATTTTTTAGCCGAGTTTTGACGGAATTAAGTGAAACTTGAGTCTAAATTATTCTACGCTCTGAGGAGAACGATGTGGTATGCTGGGTGGTAGCTGAAATTGTTTGATTTTTGAGAATTTTGACTCAAAAAGTTTTGAAAAGTATGTTTCCCTATAAAGTTTTTTATTTTGATTTTGGGCCTTTTCTTGGTCTTATGGGTGTCCATTTTTGATTGTAGACCCGGGGTGATGTGGGGAACTTTTTATAGGGATTGTGTAAGATTTTGGCATGGACCCTATTTTCTCCGTTTTAGGCTCAATTAATGCCATTTCACCCGTTCTTCAAGATATTACAATCAATGTGACCATTTAACCTTGTAACTGTGTGTTTCTGACAATTGAGCAGCATCGAGAAGCGATCTGGAAGAGAAAATCTTGGGTGGATTGACTCAGGACGTGAAGGATTGTCTACCAAATAGGTTAGGTTTCTCTAAACCTTAGATTGGGATGAAATATTTACATATTTGAGTTGGAATGTATAGAAATGTACTGTGAATAGGATGAGCTGTAGAGTAGGATGAGCTGTGAATAGGATGAGCTGGTTGTGAATCCGCATCTGTTATATATGGTTCTATGGGACTACAATTATTTTATTTGAGGGTTGTGTTAGCTGTAACTATTGTGTACTTATGCTACTGGTTAGTGACTAGAGAAACACACCATGTTCTGGGGACGGTTATTGTTGCACTCCTAAGGGAGCCTTGCATTCTGTGATACGAGAGGTGTTGCTACTTGGCCATTGGCGGGTTAAAGATGAGAGTGTGACCCTGTTAGCTAGGTGCAGGTTATATCCTACGGGCTTTCCGGGGTTATCTGTGATGAGACACTAGTTATATGGGTTAGTCCTAGGAACTAGCACCCTGTTTAAAGAAGGGCACATTATCATAATGGTTTCAATATTCATCACAGTCTCAATATCATTCACATCTCAACATAGGTACCATCTCGATATCAGTATAAACTAGTTCACAAGATCATGTGTATTACGAATCCACCATTAATTCACTAGTCAAGATTTCACTATGTAATAATTTATTATAATTGTGATTATTTGATGTCTGCATGGGTTGAGTTTTCTTTAATTTACAAAAGTTTTTCTCACTTTAATTAATTTTAATTCTGAGTGATTTTGATTGAATCGTAATCATTATTCATTTCCTGATGGATTATGCAACGCTCTTGTATGAAAGAAGGTTCTCACTTGTTCTTAGTTTCCCTGTGGGTATTGATTCCTCTGTAAACACTTAAAAAGAGAATGAGAGTAAATGTAGGTACCATATTTGGTTGTCTTCTAGCATTCTAAAGAAGAGGGGTCGCTTGTCTCCACAGATCCAAAAATTTAAGAAAAAATTATAAATAAAAACACTAATTTGTGGATGAACATCCTCTTTTATATATACACAAGCTTATATAAAGTTTTACGTGATAACATGAATTTGTTGATTCATATGGCCTTTGTTTTTTTCGAAGTCATTTTTCATTGCTTCAATAAGCTAACCAGCTAAAGGATTCATCATGCTCCCAAGGAACAATACTACACCAGTTGATTCATCTTTTATAAGGAACAGGAATGGATGATCTGCAATAAAATCGATTGTTTTCTCAATGGTCAAGGACCTGACCTTCATTACAAGAGCAGTACAGTTGCAGCTTCTATTCCTTTCCCATTTACTTTAATGAAACTATGAAAGACTTGTGATAAACTTGTGAAACAGATAGCTTTTCAGGTGAAGGGGAATCAATCATCTCAGTTAGACTACTACCGCAAAAAGGCAATGTAAGGCCAAGTCCCTTTAGAATATTGAAAGCTTCAAATCTGAAAGTTGGTTTGAATTTGGGGATAAGAAACTTGCTCACACTAACTTTTATAAATAGAATTTTTTCTGAAGTTGGGACAAACGGTGCCCTTTATTTCTACTTTTAACTTATAGCGAAAGCTGACATTGCAAGCAAATAGAAAGCTCCCGCCCTTTTGAGTCGGAAAGCATGCAAACATAATGAGGTAAATACTGTCAAGCTTTCATTAGCTAAATATACTATAACAAAAAAGAAAAAAATGGTGATCAACTCATAAAAAGTCAGAATATAATAGTAACTAAAAATGTTTTGAAATCATAGTAGAGTAACTTTGACCGAATACTAAGAATTCATTGGCAGAAATTAAGAGGAAAAGAAATTGTGTAATCTTAAATACAATGATTGAGGCCTTTTGATTTCAACCATCACACAAAGTAAAAGTATAACAACTACTATGATAGATCAAAATCTCAAACTAATTTGAATGGCTATGCGAATACACAAATATCAATTCCAATTTAGTTTCACATTTTTTTATATTGCTTTTTAATAACTCGATCCTTGACGGACACCATTTTATATGTAATTTTATCAATATTATTATGACCCATTCAACCGTATAACACATGTGATAAATATAGATAAAAAAATATTATTAAATTATGTATTTATCTTATTATATCGACCCATGTTCATAAACACTACAATATTATAATTCTTATTCAAGTAGGATTCTATATACTATTCTTATTCTTATTCATATTCTAATAATCCAAAAGCAACATCAAACATCTAATTACTTTAACGAATCTACATAGCCAAAGATTTAATAAAACTCACTGCTTTGAAATGAATAAGATTTTTTTTAAAGATTTTGAAGACGCGAGTCTGCAACCATGGAAAAACATAGGTAACATTTTTTGATAATCTAATCATCTATTTTAGCCACATTTGCACCGGCTTCTGCTTCTATAGCTGCAATAAAACAAATTAAATTCAAAAAACTGAAAGTAAATAAAATGAATTATCAAGGTTAAACTCCACTCGAAGACAATCATACCAATAATAATCTTCTAAGAGTATGTCTAAATCACTTTATAAGATCTTTGTCATTCAAAAATTCAGAATAACATGTGTTAACTTAACTATTTGCCCCAGTGGTGGATTTCTTTAATAAATGCACATAATTATAATTTAAGTACAAATTCACATAATTATAAAATTTGATTCATATTATTTGGAGATGTGGATTAGTGTTTGTTCACTGAATGGGAGAACCGAGACTTAATCATAGAGAGATTGTTAAGACCTATATAGTAGACTTCAACGCTTGTAATTGTTGGTTAGGAAATTTAATCATATAAACTTAAACAAAAACAGTACAGGAAGGTATAATATTAATATATAATCACTAAAAATATCTAACAAACAAAAAAACAATAAGCTTCAAAATTAAAATACTCCAAATCGATAACTTCATAGAAAGAGGCTATTGTATCCCCAAAACGAAACAAATTATATACGAAAATGTAGTCCAAGAAAAAAAAAATTGAAAAACAGAAAGTAGATAAAGCTTACATGGGAAAAAGAAGACAATAAGTAGCCTTCATTAGCAATTGGTGGTTGTGGTTACGTTTGAAATCTTCAATGCCATTGTTGGCTTCAATCAAGCGTCCAAGAGGAAAAGAGTTTTTGAAAGGATCCCTCCATCTTCTAGGACATTGCATTCCTCCCAACATGTTCTGCAAATCCTCATCCAAGGACACATAACCAAAGCATCAAATTCCTCTCCAGGTATTTGATATTTTACAATATGAATCAGATCATATATTGTGACCACTTTCTGCCACAATACTTTTCATGCAATATCCTTCTTGATGCGGATGCATGGGGAAAAGAAGAGAATAAGTTTTCTGCCAAAAGACTTTCCATGTAATATCCTTCCTAATTTGGATACCAAATTTGGGTTATGTTAATCTTTGAAATGGCATATTCAGAATGAAATTCCTTTCGCAGTTAGTTTCAAGCGAATCTCCGGGAGGAAAAGAGTTTTTTGAAAGGATTCTTTTTTGAAAGAGCCAAGGAAAGGAAGGGCAAAGTTGTAAATTTATAAATAAAAAAATTATTGGAATCAGACGGGCTGCCTATCCTCTTTTATATGATATGATATTAGAAATCTCATGATCAAAGCTTATGATGATAAAATTCTACCTAAAACATTTAACTCCACACACATAGGAGCAAAGAAGGTTCAATCATACTTAACAAAAGCTTAGAACTCCACTTGCCTTAGAAAAAGTCTCAAACCAAATCAAATTCATGACCTTTTTCCCTTTCACGATAATTCAAATCACCATAATCTATTCAAATATAATATTACGGGCAAAATTATCAAAAATCCCAGTATGGAAGCCGTACTCTTGCTCTCTGGGATTTTGAAAATTGGTAGCAGAGGACTTATGTGGCTCCATTTGCATTGTGCCAATCTATTGAGTATACTCAGTTTGAACTAATGTACCTTTTTATAAGCTATGAAGGTGTATATGATTGTGGCATACTGTTTATATTTTTCTCG
This sequence comes from Solanum medicagineum, assembly GCA_026153255.1. Taxonomy (NCBI): domain Eukaryota; kingdom Viridiplantae; phylum Streptophyta; class Magnoliopsida; order Solanales; family Solanaceae; genus Solanum; species Solanum medicagineum. The sequence continues at coordinate 3,774 of JAPFFP010075995.1, read as the reverse complement.
GAAGGTCCTCTAATCCAATTCGCTTATTCATTATCTACAACAACAATGCAGTAAGGATTATTCTTTGTCTAATTTATTGAAATTTTAAACTCCATATACCACTTGGCTAGTCTTTGTTCTCGTAATTGAAGAAGTCCAACCCTTTTTTCAAAGTCAAGAAATGTTGCACAGCAGCACCTAACAATTGAAAATTATGTTCCCCTTGTGATGTCACCAATGATATCTATGGGGATATAACTTTCTTATAAAAGGAGCTGTTGAGCTCCTTCATTAAACACATGAAAAACACCAAGACAAGAGTGAAGTAAAGTGTGAGTTTGAGAGTTGTTTTTGTAATCTATTCTTGTGAGTAATAGAAGAAATTTTTCCTCTCAAATTCGTGTTTACCAATGCCCAATTATTCTCTTGAGCTACAACAAGTGGTATCAGAGCCAAGTTAGTCGTTGGTCGAGTTTTAGGTGACGGGCCGAATTTGAATTTTCTGAGCTTTGTTAGAAATCTAAATCTGACTACACTATTGGATTCGTCTCGTCGAACGGAGTCCAACGCACCAAACGACGACTAATCGAAGTTCAAACGAGCCTAGAAATTGCAGTCAAAGTTTGGTGAACTCTATCGGAATTTTATCGGTGACGGAGATACTGTTCACGGGAGTTCTGCCGGAGACGACGATACTATTCATCGGAAAACGACGGAGCAGACGACCAGAAATACTGTTCACAGCCAGAATCTGCAATAGTTTAAAAAATTACAAATTGACCCCTCAAGTTTTCTAAAATTTTAGTTTGATCCCTTCACGTTTAGGAAATATCAAATTGGCCCCTGATCTTTTTGAAATTACAGTCTGACCCCTGATCTTTCTGAAATGACAGTTTGGTCCTCAAAGTTTTTTGAAATTGTTGTTCTACTCCAATTGTGGAATTTTGGCTCCGAAGTGTCAATTCCACCTTTTTGACCATTCCGAACATAACGGTGAGCTCCAGTTTTCAAGATCCAACCTCATTTTGGTGAATTAAGGTATTGCAAGGTGATAATGACCACAGAAGAGTCAACATCATCTTCTGGAGCCATGCTTATGCTTACTGCCACCAACTACACGTTGTGGAGACCTCGGATGGAAGATCTCCTAAGCTGTAAAGATTTATTCGATCCTATTGAATTAAAAGGTGAAAATCCTGATCCCGCCAAGGAGTCAGAATGGAAGAAATCAAACCGAAAAACTATAGGTCAAATTCGTTAATGGATTGATCGTAGTTTCTTCCACCATATTGCACAAGAGACAGACGCATATGCCCTCTGGAAGAAGTTGGAGGACATGTACCAGACTAAGAACGCTCGGAATAAAGCCCTGTTGATGAGTCGTTTAGTTAATATGAAGCTTAAAAATGGAACTTCAGTTGCGAGCATACCAGTGAGTTCCAGAGCTTGGTCAACCAGTTGTCGTCTGTAGAGATGCCACTTGGCGATGAAGTTCCGGCGCTACTACTACTCAATTACCTTCCCGATAGTTGGGAAACGTTGGTCGTATCACTCAGTAACTCAGCCCCAAATGGCAAACTTACCATGTTAATGGTCAAGGATGCTCTAATTAGTGAAGAGGCAAGGAGAAAGGACATGGGCACAGATCAGACCCATGCCCTTGTCACAGAGAACCGGGGGTGGCAACAAAAGAGTAGCAAAGGCAAATGGAGAGGCAGAAGCTAGAGTAGAGGCAGATCCACTGATGGCAGGAAACCAACATATAAGTGCCATCATTGTGGAATTGAAGGACATATGAAGAAGAACTGCTACAAATGGAAAGAGGAGCAAGCCCAGAGCAGTTCGCAGCCGAAGAACAAGGATGGAGAAACATTAGTTACTATTCTTGGAGATCTAGCTTATTGTTTAACCCATGTTGAGACGTGCCTTCACGTCTCAAGAGGAGATACGGAATGGGTAGTAGATACTGCAGCATCCTACCACGTTACTCTACATAAGGAATACTTCACAACGTATAAAGCTGGAGACTTTGGAGTTGTAAAGATAGGGAATTCCAGTTCCTCTGGGATTGTAGGAATTAGTGATGTCCAGATAAAGACAAGTTCGGGAGTACAATCACTTTGAAGGATGTCCGTCATGTGTCAGATCTTCGGTTGAATCTTCTTTCAGGTATAGCTCTTGACAAACAGAGCTATGATAGTCATTTCAGTAAAGGCACATGGAAATTGTCAAGAGGCGCTATGACAGTCGCTCGAGGACACATTTGTGGCACGTTATACAAGACTCATGTGAAGATAATCACAGACAGCCTCAATGTAGCGGAAAAGGAGGCTTCTCAAAATTTATGGCACCAGAGACTCGGCCACATGAGTGAGAAAGGGTTGTCTACCCTGATGAAGAAGGAGCTTATCAATGTGGACAAGGATGCTGCACTAGATCCTTGCAATCATTGTCTGTTTGGTAAGCAGCATAGAGTCTCGTTTAGTTCCTCTTCAACGAGAAGATCAGAGTTACTCAGTCTAGTACACTCTGATGTTTGTGGTCCCTTGGAGGTCGAATCACTCGGCGGCAACCGATACTTTCTAACGTTCATCGATGATGCTTCTCGAAAGGTGTGGGTGTATTTCTTGCAAACGAAGGACCATGTGTTTGATTACTTCAAACTGTTCCATGTCATGGTAGAACGTGAGATAGGAAAGAAGTTGAAGTGTCTTCCATCCGACAATGGAGGTGAATATTCTTCCAGGCAGTTTGATGCCTATTGCAGATCATATGGCATCCAACATGAGAAGACGGTCCCACGCACCCCTCAACACAATGGTGTAGCTGAAAGAATGAACCGAACAATCATGGAATGTGTTCGGAACATGCTCAGTATGGCTAAACTGCCAAAGCCATTCTGGGAGAAGCAGTCAGAGCCACCTGTTACTTGATCAATCGATCTCCATCAGTACCATTGGATTTTGAAGTTCCGGAGAAATTTTAGTCTGGAAGGATCCATCATACTCTCACTTGAGTGTATTTGGGTGTTTGGTGTACGCACATATATCCCAGGAGCTTAGGCAGAAGCTAGATGCAAGGACCACTCTATGCATTTTTATTGGCTTTGGAGATGAAGAATTTGGATACAAGTTATGGGATCCAAAGGAGAAAAAGGTGATCAGAAGTTGGGACGTGGTTTTCCATGAAAGTCAAACAATTGATGACATTGAAAAACTCACAGTGTCTCAGAAGACAAATGTTGCAAATCAGATGCCAGAAACAGCAATAGAACCATTAATGAGAAATGGTGATGTTGTGCCAGAAGATATGCCAGAAGTAGAAGACAATGAAGAAAGTGACGGTGATGAGCAGGGGGAGCCACAACCCCATCTGGCAGACGTTCCAGGACCATCACAAAGCCAAGATGATGGTGGATCTCCTCATATTGTTCCAGAAGTTCGTAGATCTGAACGAGGTCAGATTCCATCGATAAGATATCCAGAATCTGAGTACATTCTACTTAATGAAGATGGAGAACCAGAGAGTTTCCATGAAGCAGTATCTCATAAGGACAAAGAAAAGTGGTTTGTCACAATGCAGGATGAAATGGAGTCTCTGCAGAAAAATCAGACTTATGAGATCGTAGAACTTCCACAAGGGAAGAAGACACTAAAAAATAAATGGGTGTTCAAGCTGAAAAAGGATAGCAGCGGAAAAGTGGTGAAATACAAAGCATGGCTTGTAGTCAAAGGATTCCAACAGAAGAAGGGGATCGACTTTGGCGAGATATTTTCACCAGTAGTCAAGATGACT
>JAPFFP010075974.1:0-23287 GCA_026153255.1 Solanum medicagineum | reverse complement strand
TGGTCGGTTTGCCCATGGGCCGACTTGCTTAATTGGGAGACATATAGAGCTGGGCTCGGGATGTATTTGGCATCATGACGTTTACGCGTGGCCTTTTTGCCTCGGTGCACATGGGTGCGTGGCCTTTTCGCCACGGCTCAATTATGGGGCATGATGACCTTTACATGTTGACACGCAAGCGTGCGGCCTTTTCGCCTCGGTTTACCTATGTTATTACGTGGGCGCGTGGCCTTTTCGCCTCGGCTCACCGGTGTACAGTTGGGATTTGTATGTTGGAGATTTCGGAGATTTGAACCTTCTGGTGATAAGTACGATATGGCGCGAGTTTGGGGGTCGCCATTATTTCCCGTCCTCTACGCATTATTTTAATACTTTAAATAAGGAAGTATTTTTGACATTATATGTGGTTGTGACTCCTACATCTATATTTGAGCTTATTACCCCCATTTATGTTTGTACTTTCCACTTCACATACTCAGTACGTATTCCGTACTGACCCCCCTCCTTTCGGGGGCTACGTTTCATACCCGCAGGTACCAACGCATAGGTTAGAGACCCTCTACATAGGATCTCCATTTGCTGTCGCAGTGCTCCCTTATCTCAGGAGCAGTCGTTTGGTATATACTTTAGCTTTGATATCTACTTCATGTATTTGTATATATTCAAGGGTATGAACGTGCCCTGTCCCGTCTTATGATTTGATGCGCCTGTATAGAGGTCTGTGGATACACGTGGGTGTGGCATAATGTCTGTGATATGATTATGTATGTATGAGATGTTCGTTGGGCGGTTGTACCGCAGCGGTGACCTTGTCGGCCCGCTTATGTATATATATGTATGTTGTCTGTTCTGGGCTTCTGTTTGCAGGTGAGGTTAGTCAGTAAAACAGAGGAAACTCTGCCAAAATTTCGGTAGATTTCTTGTCTATAATAGTTGGGTTTTTTCGGGTTAGTGTTTGTCTGAGTGCCTAACTGGCCCTAGTCATGGCCCCTGGGACAGGTCGTGACACCATAGGCCAACAATCAAACTCCAATTCTCTGACATAAGAATAGTTTAAAGAGAAATTAATCACAAGATAATGGTCTCAACATCAACTCATTACTATCTGGTCGATGAAGCCTCTAACTTCACTATCTATATGGTGCTAATAACAGGTCCATGGCTACCTGAAATAAAATAAAAGAAAATCTAAACTCTAGTAGTTAGATGGTAGTAACATGGAAATCCTCCAAAAACAAAGAGGTGTCACCGACCAACTGAATGCGAATAGATCCTCAATGAAGTGTCTGTTGATGATCTCTAATACCTATCTATGCATCATAAAATGATACAGTTCAAATGGACCTCAGTACGTGGAATGTATGAGTATGTAAAATGATCAAATAAAACAGATATAGTTAGAATGACATCAACTCAGAAGATACGCAATCAAGATGTCAAATGTCTATCTAAAGAAAGAATAAAGAGTAGACAATGACCAATCAATATCAATCCAATCTAATCAAATCAAATTAGAGCACTATCAGTATAGAAACTATTTGGAAGTTTTTCTATACGACAACAATCACTTATGAGCCAGTGATTGTATTACAATCTCGCTTATATTGCCACAGCTTCCATACTTTCCAAGTAAAGAATGAATCAGATCCATAATGGATCTGATCAATCAAGTCCACTATTATTTCAAAGACTTCCAATCAAGATGGAAAACCCACTTTAACGGTTCAATCCTCACCTATGCTTGGCTACTTAGTTAATGAGTTCAAGTTGGACTTACTCTTACTCATTTTGGTGCTCAATACTCCTTCTATAACTCAATGCTCATAAATTAATCTATCTCAAACAATCAGATCAATTAGTCTTATAAGGACTCTCAACAATCTATCAGTACTATCACAATCAGGCCTTTTGACCTATCAATAATCTAATCACCTTCATTGTCAAGCATATCATTCAAAGGAGCTTAGACAATCGTTAAAAGGACCATCACTTAGACCAATCTTTAGAGTTCAATTATGAGGACTCTTAGGACCATCAAGTTCTATCAACCTATAATCATGCTCATATCACAATCACAATCAATATTTTCAAATCAAGGCTCTAGGCTCAATCCCTAGCTTCATTCATGCAATCTTTTATAAAATAACATATAGGATTTATGCAGTATCTGATGTGCTGCCAAAATATAACACATTTGATGCTTAAAACACAAGATTTTGTGTGTTCTTAATGTGACACATATGATTTTTATGTGTTTTTGGTGTTTAGTTTGCAGGAAAGTTGGTTGACATGATTTTTAGTTTAATTTCTTCTTGAACAATGCAAACCCCCCTCCCTTCGGGGAATTGAGTTGTTAATTACTTAAATTGCATATTGGTGAATTCATTGTGAGTCTCCGTATTCTCTGTGGGATTTGACCCTAACCTTGGTTAGATTTTATATTTGACAACGATCACTTTATCCTCTAAAAGATTGGTGTAACTTGGGCGCAATCAAATATTATGGCGCCATTGCCGAGGAATATGGCTAGACTTAATTGAATTCAATAGTGATTCTAATTCAAGTGTTAATCCTTAGTTCCCTTGTGTTTTACTTTTGTTTTTAGTTTTGATTCCTGGCAAGGTATACTAGTAGTGTATGCCCAACACTAGGAGTCAAGGTAATCCCTTAACTCCACTTGATCCAGATATCCAAAGCATTGCAAGAAGAATGGCCCAAGAAAATGCTACATCGCGGGTAATGCAACCTTGAATCGTAATGTTAATAATGATGATTGGAATGATAACCCACCTTTTTTGGAGAATATTCCACAACTTAGGGATTTCAATGAAAATGCTCACTAGTGAAATCATTATAGATTGAACTCTATGGCTATTGATGTGACCGAGGCTATTGTTTTGCCACCACTACCGGCTGACACAAAGTTCACAATTTCTAGTGGGTTACTTTAAATGCTGCAAAACCATGGATTATTTTTGGGCCACCATCAGAGGATCCACATAGCCACTTGCACAATGTGGAATTTGTTTATAACAATGTGATGGGAACACAAAATCTGTCTATGGATGCTGTGGGACTTCATGTTTTCCTATTATCTCTTACAAGCAATGTTGTGTTATGGCTATTGGAGCTTCCACAAGGATTGATCACCAGTTGGATAAAATTGCACAGGGAAAACTTAGGAAGGTACTTTATTAAACCAACCATGCTCAAAATGAAAGGCCAGATCAATCAACTCAAGCAATTTCCTACTAATTTAATCCTTGATACATGGGAGCGATTCAATAGATGATTGACGAACACACCAAACCATAACATTCCTGGGAATATACTGGTGGAAAACATCTACCGAGCTCTAGATGCCAATAGTCAAGCATGCGTTGATGCCCTCTTGGGAGGTCAGTTTGTAGAGCAACCATTCATAGAGATTCTTGAGCACATGAACATAGTAGTCAAATGCAACCATGTGCGGAAGCCTAGGAATAGACATTTAATAGATTGTGCAAGCACTATTGATATGAGTTCTAATCAAGCAAATGTATCCACATAAAGTCATGACATGGGAGACAAGAACTCAAGAATCAAAGGGATGCTTGACCAGTTATTAAAGAGGGCAGATACTCAAGATGAGACATTGAAGGAGATCAAGTCCAACATTGACAAGATAAACCTCAGAGTGGACCAATACTCTGTGGCCATTTAACAACTCAATAGTCAATTTGTACTTGCGTCAGCACAATTGGATCTGAATCAAAGAGGCAAGATGAATAACTCCATGAAGGAGGAAAAATTTGTTGATGATGATGCACAGGAGCTTGAGGAAGTTTGATTACTCAAGCTAGCTAAGTCATGCCGCAACAATAAATTAGTTGCTAGTTGGAGTTAGCCCAAGGATTTTTCATGATTTAACTTAGTTTTGAGTTTATTTTCAATTTTTGGATTCTTAGGTAGTTGTTCGATTGTGTTATGATTGCTATTTTCCACATTGAGTTTGTTGCATATAGGGTGCAAGTGAATTTTATGAAGAGTATGAAGATAAATGACTAAAGAAACTGATTTGTTGAGAAATGCATCAGGTACAGTTTCTACGACTTGGCTTTCGAGTCATAATACACTTTATAACGTAACCCCATCTCTTAGAGATCTGCAGTGAGCATGAATAGTGTGCCCTCAACCTATGAATCGACTTTATGACTTATAGATCAAACTATGTGTCGTGAATGGGGTTCATGGAACTTAGGTAAGATTCTGAATTTTTCTAAGTGTTGAGAGGTTTACGAGACTAGGACTTATGAGTTCTAGATCCATCTACGACTCGTAGACAGGGTTTAGTAGACCCAAGCCCATTAATTTATCTGCGACCTGGTAAAGGTATACAAGGGGGTCAAAATATTTTGACCCCACTTTTGACCTAATTGACCGTAATTTCCCAAAATTTTCCCGCTTTCTCCTTGTCCGATCACATTTCGGCTAGGGTGAGCATTTTGCAGCGTGATTTTCCAATACTTGGGGTTTCGAGTTTAATCATCTTCTCTCTTTTTGTTCTTTAAGTTATTCTTCATTTATGGTGTATTCTTGATTTAATTTTGACCACTAATTTGCCTTGATTAGTACTTGTTTAACTTGATGAGCATGTAGGTTTGATGTTTAATCATGAAATTCCTGGTGAATTTGAATGATGAAGATGAAATTAGTGTTGCCTTTGATTGAATTAAATATTTGAGTTAGGAATTTGGTGTTTTGCCTTTGCTAATTTTTGATTGCTATGCCAATAAAAGTATTACCCATGTTTGAGTAAATGATATTACATACATTGTTATTGTGAATTGTTGATAGGTTCCTTAGGTATATGCTAGTTTGAACGAATATGGGTTAGTCAAAATTGTAGGTTGATTGATGGTAGATCATTTTCGATGGGGTGATTAGTGTGTTAACCATAATGGGGATTGGTTGATTTATGCTAAACTTGTGAATGCGCGTATGTTTGCTTCGATGCTGGTTGAATTTAGGACTGAATATGTTCTTGGGGTCTTTGTCATATACATAGATAGATCATTCACCTGAAATTTCTTGTTCACGAGAGTCTGTTATGATTCGTAGAGTACTCTACAAGTCTAAAACACCCTCATGTGCTTCGAAATGCCCCATAATCGTAATTTTCATACATCTCAAAATTCGTGCATGATTTCAAAAATGTGACTTCTTATTCTTGATCAAGGGGAAAAATTGAGTGGGAAAGGGTATAACTCAAACTTTAGAAGACCCGTAGCGAAAAATACATTACTCTAATTTATGATTTTCAGAGAGCATCCATGCCTCAGGCGCGACATGGCCTGGGCACGGATTAGTTTTTCTTGTGCTCCCCGTTTGGTCTGTGTCGTGGACTTGACGCGGACCAGTGTGGGATTTTCCTTGGTTTTCTTATTTTGTCCAATGGCATTGGGATAATAGCCCCATGCCAATTTAAACGAGAAATCTTCCATACTTATCCAGTTTTGAACTTTATAACTCAAAAAACCCTCTCTAAAATATCTCCAAGACTTTATCAAATCTCTCATTTGAATTCAGGGATTTCAAGTTCAATTTTTGGAACTCAAGAACCCATCTCAATCTTCAAGTATCATTCAAGTTCATTTCAAGAAATTCAAGGCTTAAGGTATGTGGGTCTTCATCTATGGGCCCTTTCACCCATGGAACCCAAACTTCTCTTTTTATGAAAATTACATGATTTCAAGTTGTATTTCCTAAAGGTATCTCTTATTATTAATTTTGAACATAAATTATGTTTGGGGTTTTATTAAGTATTGATTGATTATGCATGAATATCTCTTTCAAGCTTATTTTATGAATTGGTTTTGTCTATTAAGACCATGCATGATTTGAGCAATGAAACTATGAACTATTATGAGCTTTTGTGATGGATTTCAAGATACCCCAAATGAGGGTTTTACTACAATATTGGTAGGTTTAATTGCATTATGTTTACTCATCTTTTTTTACTTTTGAATTGCATGATTTTGAACAAGTATCATGAACCCACCATATGTTTTATAAAATTTCATTACAAGAATTCTCAAGTTGTTGAACTCTTACATGATTTACAAGTCAAGTGTCTTCATGTTGATTAAGGGCTTTCAAGCATGTATTTAATTCATGAAAGTTATCTATTGTTTTAGAAGTATCAAGTTGAACCCTATTTCAAGATTTCTACCTCTTGTGAGCCATTCATGTTAAAGAAAGGGATCATGTATGGTTATGATCTACTCTTACGTTCAAGTTAGGCTCACTAGTAGAGATCAAACATGTTTAAGAGCTACTCATGCTATGTTATCATGTTTCTACAAGTTATTAATGTTGTGATTAAAGTATGATTATTTCATGTATTCCGTGGCATTTGACTTAGCATCGACTGAGGCTTTAAATGGGGCCTCGACTCAAGAGGTTCTTAGATTAAGTATTTAGTATCTAAACTATGTGTTACAATAGGATTATGAATATTTACCCTTGCTATACTAATGGATCCATCTAGTTCATCTTATCATGTTTGGTTTACCTTGGAAAGTAGACCACACTTCGTCGTGGGGTGCCATGCCTGGTCACCTGTACTGAGGGCGTTTCATGCCTTGGATTCCAAGTTGTAGCTGCTTGGTCAATGTTGATTGAGGTCTCTTTCCACATATGTATAATATATATTATGCAAGTTAAATGTTTTATACGTATGTTTTTTTACAAGCGTTGTCATGCATCTCATATTGAGATTATATATCCATTGATTATAATTATGTATTTTGAATATATTGGCTTATGTATTTATTGCATTCCACCCCGTACACTTAGTACATTAAATATAATGATGCATAATCTATGCCTAGATGATATTATCATGTAGGGACCGGAGCTTCTTTTGATCATCCTACTCCACGTCGCTAGTTCAATTTTCTAAGAAATATTTTGGTGAGTCCTCAACTCGGAGGGTAATATCTACTTTATTTCATTCTATGATGAGATTTGTTTCTTATGTTGGATGCTTATTATTATGAGGGTGAGCCCAAAAAGTGTTTTGGCTCCTGCTCCATTCTAAAGTAGAGGTGTTATTGGATACTAAGTTTGTATATGCTTTTGAGCTTGACTCTTATTATGTTTCTATGTTTATGAAAGACTTCCCTTAGTCGTGCTTCCTTTTTCGATTATATCACTTGTTCATGTTTATTTTCTTTCCGTGACTAAGGATGTGGATGATATGCTATAAGGCTTGTTTGGGGTCCCTTTGGGTTCCCCGTTTGCCGTGTCTTGTCTAGCCCTAGGTATGGGTCGTGACTAGCTTGGTATCAGAGTACTAGGTTGTTAATGCTACTCGAAAATCTGACACACCGCGTCGGTTAGAGTCTTATTCATGGATGTGAAGTACACCATAACTATGAATAAGAGGCTATGAGGCATTTTAGGAAATGTTTCACTTCTTCATGATCTATGTCTTGCGGTAGAGTTGGGTCCTCTAAGGCTTATTTATGATTCGTAACCGGTATGTTTCAGAATATGTCTCAAGCAATCCGAATGATGGGCAAGATGGTAACCATCCCTCGCTTGAGGATCAATGCTGTGTTAATGGCTATTGGAGCTTCCACAAGGTTTGATCACCAGTTGGATAGAATTGCAAAGGGAGTTCTTAGGGAGGTACTTTATTAAACCAAGCAGACTCAAAATAGAGGACCAAATTAATCAACACAAGTAATGTCCTGGTTATTCAATCCTTGATACGTGGGAGCGATTCAATAGTTGCTTGAGGAACACACCTGACCATAAGATTCCTAGGAATGTCCTGGTGGAAAACTTCTACCAAGCTCTAGTTTCCAATAGTCAAGCATGCGTTGATGCCCTCTTGGGATGTCAGTTTGTAAAGCAACCATTTTTGAGATTCTTGAGCATACGAATATGGTAGTCAAATCCAACCATGCGTGAAAGCCTAGGAATAGACATTTAATGGATTGTGCAAGTGCTGTTGATATGAGTTTTAATCAAGAAAATGTATCCACACGTAATCATGACATGGGAAACAGGAACTCAAGAATTGAGGGGATGCTTGACAGTTGTTAAAGAGGGAAGATACTCAAGATGAGACATTGAAGGAGATCAAGTCCAACATTGACAAGACAAACCTCAGAGGGGACCAACACTCTGTGGCCATTCAACAACTCAATAGCAAATTTGGACTTGTGTCAGCACAACTGGATGAGATTCAAAGAGGCAAGATGACAAGCTCCATGAAGGAGACAAAATTTGTTGATGATGACACACCAGAACATGAGGAAGTCTGTTTACTAAAGCTAGCTAAGTTGTGCCACGACATTAAATTAGTTGCTATTTGGGAGGAAGCCTAAGGATTTTTGATGTTTTAGCTTAGTTTTGAGTTTCTTTTCTATCTATAAATATTTAGGTAGTTGTTTGATTGTGTTTTGATTGCTTTTTCACTTGAGTTTGTTGCATATATGGTGTAAGTGACTTTTACGAAGATTAAGTAGGTAAATGACTAAGGCAACATATTTTGCTGAGAAATACATCAGGTGCAGTTTCTACGACTGGGTTTTCGAGTCATATTATACTTTACAACTTAACCCCATCTCGTAGAGATTTCCAATGAGCATGAATAGTGTGCACTCAACCCATCAACCAACTTTATGACTCATAGATAAAACTATGAGTCGCGAATGGGGTTCGTGGAACTTAGGTAAGATTCTGAATTTTTCTAAGAGTTGAGAGGTCTACGAGGCCAGGACTTATGAGTTGTAGATAGATCTGCAGCTCATAGTTAGGGTTTCATAGACCCAAGCCCAGTAATTTGAACTACGACATGGTAAACGTATACAAGGGGGTCAAAATATTTTGACCCTATTTTTGACCTAATTAATCGCAATTTCCCAGAAATTTTCTCTCCTTCTCTTTTTCTGATAACATTCTGACTAGGGTGACCGTTTTGCAGCGTGATGTTACGACACCTAGGGTTTTGGGTTCAATCATCTTCTGTCTTCTTGTTCTTCAGGTTATTCTTCATTTGTGGTAAGTTCTTAATTTAATTTTAATCATTAATTTGCCTTGATTAGTACTTGTTTAACTTGATCAGCATGTAGGTTTGATGTTTAATCATGAAATTCCTTGTGAATTTGAATGATGAAGATGAAATTAGGGTTTCCTTTGATTGAATTAAATATTTGAGTCAGGAATTGGGTGATTTGCCTTTGCTAGTTTTTGATTGCTATGCCTATTGAAACATTACCCATGTTTGAGTAAATGATATTGCATACATTGTTATTATGAATTTTTGATAGATGCCTTAGCTACATGCTAGTTTGAACGAATGTGGTTTAGTCAAAATTGTAGGGTGATTGATGTTAGATTATTTTCGATGGGTTGATTAGCGTGTTAACCATAATTGGGGTTGGTTGATTTATGCTAAACTTGTGAATGTGCATATGTTTGCTTCAATGCTGGTTGAATTTAGGACTAAATAAGTTCCTGGGGTCTTTGTGATGAACTTAGATAGGTCAGACACCTGAAATTTCTTGTTCACGAGAATTTTTTACGACTCGTAGATCGCTCTACAAGTACGAAACATCCTCTTGTGCTTCAAAATGTCCCATATTCATAATATCCATATCTCTCAAAATCCGTGCATTATTTAAAAAAATGCGACTTCATATTCTTGATCAGGGGGCAAAACTGAGTGGGAAGGGTATAAGTCAAACTTTAGAAGACCCATAGCGAAAAATAATTTACTCTAATTTATGATTTTCAGAGAGCATCCACGCCCCAAGCACGACATGGATTGGGCATGGATTAGTGTTACTTGTGCTCCATATTTGGTCAGTGTCGTGGACTTGACGCGGACCAGTGTGGGATTTTCCTTGGTTTCTTATTTTGTCCAATGGCATTAGGATAATAACCCCATGCCTATTTAAATGAGAAATCTTCCATACTTAGCCACTTTTGAACTCTATAACTCACAAAACTCTCTCTAAAACCTCTCCAAAACTTTATCAAATCTCTCATTCCAATCAAGGATTTCAAGCTTAATTTTTGGAACTCAAGAACCCATCTCAAGCGTCAAGTCTCATTCAAGTTCATTTCAAGAAATTCAAGGTTTAAGGTATGTGGGTCTTCATCCATGGGTCCTTTCACCCATTATACTAATAAAATACTCTCTAAAACCCTTATACTATTGTTTCACTCCAAAATCAAATGTCCAAATCTCTTTCAGATCTAAGGATTTTCTTCAAGCTTCAAGCCTCTATTTTCAATCTTCATCAAGAACTTCTCCTAAGCTAAGGTATGTGGTGTTGAACCATTAGGTCCTTCCACCCATGGTGCCTAATCCTCCTTTCTACTAATATTGAATGATTTAAAGTTGATTTTACATGTGAGTCTTGTATATTGAGAAATTTACTACACAGTGATTTGAGTTCATGAAAGTATAGTTGTTTTAGCATGTTTTGAGCTCTAGATCTTGGATCCAATGTTGGATTATATTAGGGGTTTTGATGTGAATGTCTTGAGGGTGTTGCAAGGTGTTGATTTATGGTTTTACTATTGATTTTATTGCATGATTTCATCTCTAAATTGCATGGTGTTTTACCCCTATTACACACCTACCAAGTGTTTGATAAAATGTCTGGTTATGATTTATTAAGGAATTGAAGGTCCAAAGCATGTCATATGTTATGAATGATGTTATGATGATGAAATGAGCTATAAGAAATGTCATGAATGATGTTATGATGATGAAATAAGAGTATGTATATGATGTCATGATAATGATAGAAGGAAGGAATGTATATGATATATCTCTATATAGTATTAGATTGACCATAACCAATTGAGGGGTATGCCTTAATCACCATTAGAGGTAGTATATGACCATCCTCTAACCTATTAAAGGGTTTGTACCTTGGCACCAGGGTGATGGGGCAGCATCATCACTAACCTATCAAGGGGTTTATACCTTGGTAACAAATCAAAGGATTTGTACCTTGGCACCAGGGTGATAGGGAGGCATCATCACCAACCTAGATGGGGTTTTGTACTCATCAACCTAGTGAGGGTGAGTACCTCACAACCTAAGTGATGGGTCAGCATCATCAGTAACCTACCAAGGGGTTCGTATTTTGGAAATCTAGCTTGGTCTCTCCCACACATATGATATCGTATATGAGCATGAGTTCCTTAAGCGAGTTTTACTTATGCATTGATTATACCTGATATATTGCTATATATTATGCCTATTGCCTATTGTTATGCATGTTGATTATGAAGCTTATCTCTTTTCACATTGCATACCACACACTTAGTACATTCAAACGTATTAACGCATACTCTTCCCTACATGATATCACCATGTAGGAACCTAATCTCTATTTGGTCATCATCCTCCTTCACGTGGCTAGTGATATCCAATCAAGCTAGTTGGTAACTCCTCATGTCCTTGGGCGATATCTATGTTCTTTTGCTATGTATCTAAGACTAACTTTCCTTTTTAGTATACTTGATTATGAGGGTGAGCTTGGTTGCTTGTCTTGGCCCCCGCTAAGTTCTATATTAGAGGTGTTGTTGGAAAAAAATATGTATTATTCTTGAGCTTTGATTCACTTATGATATCCAAGATATTTAAATACGATTCTCGCTCCCTTAGTCCTAATTCCCCTTTTTTTATGTTTCTTATGTTGTTATGTCTTGCTTCCGCGGCTAAGGATGTGCGATGATATGCTATGACGCTTATTTGGGGATTCCTTCAGGTTACCCTTTTGTCGGTCACGTCTAGGCCCTAGGCTTGGGTCATGACAACCAGAGCTTGTGGAAGTCTAATTACTCAAGCTAGCTAAGTCGTGCCATGACAATAAATTAGTTTTTACTTGGGAGACAGCCCAAGAATTTTAGATGTTTTAGATTAGTTTTGAGTTTATTTTCAATTTTTGGATTCTTAGGTAGTTGTTTGATTGTGTTTTGATTGCTATTTTTCACATTGAGTCTGCTGCATATAGGTGCAAGTGAATTTTATGAAGAGTATGCAGGTAAATGGCTAAGGCAACAGATTTTGATGAGAAATGCATCAGGTAAAATTTCTACGACTGGGATTTCGAGTCATATTACACTTTACGACTTAACCCCATCTCGTAGAGATTTCCTGTGAGCGTGAACAGTGTTCCCTCAACACATGAAGCAACTATATTACTCATAGACCAAACTATGAATTGTGAATGGGGTTGGTGGAACTTAGGTAAGATTCTAAATTTTTCTAAGTGTTGAGAGGTCTACGAGACCAGGACTTACGAGTCGCAGATCCATCTACGACTCGTACTCAGGATTTCGTAGACCCAAGCCTAAAAATTTTAATTTCAACCTAGTAAAGGTATATAAGGGTGGACACCCCACTTTTGACCTAATTGACCACAATTTCCCAAAAATTTTCCCTCCTTTTCTTTTTACGATCACATTCCGGCTAGGGTGACCAGTTTGCAGCGTGATTTTCCAACACCTAGGGTTTCGGGTTCAATCATCTTCTCTCTTTTTGTTCTTCAAGTTATTCTTTATTGTGGGGAGTTCTTGATTTAATTTTGATCATTAATTTGCCTTGATTAGTACTTGTTTAACTTGATGAGCATGTTTGTTTGATATTTAATCATGAAATTCTTGGTGAATTAATGATGAAGATGAAATTAGGGTTGCCTTTGATTTAATTAAATATTTGAGTCAGGAATTAGGTGTTTTGCCTTTGGTAATATTTGATTGCTATTCCTATTGAAGCATTATCCATGTTTGAGTGAATGATATTGCATACATTGTGATTGTGAATTGGTGATATGTGCCTTAGCTACATGCTAGTTTGAACAAATATGGGTTAGTAAGAATTGTAGGGTGATTGATGTTAGATCATTTTCGATGGGGTGATTATTGTGTTAACCATAATTGGGGTTGGTTGATTTATGCTAAACTTGTGAATGTGCATATGTTTGCTTCGATGTTGGTAGAATTTAGTATTGAATATGTTCTTGGGGTCCTTCTGATGAACTTAGATAGGTCAGGTATATAAAATATCTTGTTCACGAGAGTGTTTTACGACTCATATATTGCTGTACAAGTCTGAACACCCTCATGTGCTTCGAAATGCCCCATAATAGTAATGTCCATATATCTAAAAATTTGTGCATGATTTCAAAAATTCAACTTCATATTTTTGATCGGGGGGGAAATTGAGTGGGAAATGGGTATAACTCAGATTTTAGAAGACCCGCAGCGAACAATAATTTTCTCTAATTTATGATTTCTAGAGAGCATCCATGCCCAAGGCGTGACACGGCCTAGGCGCGGATGAGTGTTATTTGTGCTCCGCATTTGGTCTTGTCGTGGGCTTGACGCTGACCACTGTGGTATTTTTTCTTTGTTTTCTTATTTCGCCCAAGGGCCTTGGGGTAATAGCCCTATGCCCATTTAAACAAGAAATCTTCCATACTTAGCCACTTTTGAACTCTATAACTCACAAAACTCTCTCTAAAACCAATCTAAGACTTTTTATCAAATCTCTCATTCAAATTCAAGGATTTCAAGCTCCATTTTTGGAACTCAAGAACCCATCTCATGCTTCAAGTCTCATTCAAGTTCACTTCAAGAGATTCAAGGTTTAAGGTATGTGGGTCTTCATCCATGAGTCATTTCACCCATGGAGACCAACCTTTTTACTACAATATTGGTAGGTTTATTTCTATTAAGCTTACTAATCTTGTTTTACTCTTGAATTGCTTGATTTTGAACAAGCATCATGAATCCACCATATGTTTGATAAAATTTCATGACAAGAATTCTTAAGTTTTTGAACTATTACATGATTTACAAGTCAAGTGATTTCATGATGATTAAGGGCTTTCAAGCATGTATTGAATTCACGAAAAGTATCTATGATTTTACAAGTATCAAGTTGATCCCAATTTCAAGATTTCTACCTCTTCTGAGCCATTCATGTTAAAGTAAGTGATCATATATGATTATTATCTACGCTTATGTTCAAGTTAGGCTTACTAGTAGAGGTCGAGCATGTTTAAGAGCTACTTATGACATGTTATCATGTCTCTACAATTTATTCATATTGTGATTAAAGTATGACTATTTCAAGTATTTCGTGGTATTTGACATAGCACCGATTGAGGCTTTAGATGGGGGCTCGACTCAAGGGGTCCTTATATAAAGTCTTTAGTCTCTAAACTATATGTCACCACAGGATTATAAATATTTACCCTTGCTATACTAGTGGATCCATCTAGTTCATCTTATCATGTTTGGTTTACCTTGGCAAGTAGACCACACTTCACCGAGGGGTGCTATGCCCGGTCACCTGTACCGAGGGGTTGTCACGCCTTGGATTCCAAGTTGTAGCTTCTTGGTCTATGTCAAGTGTGGTCTCTTCACACATATGTATGATATATATTATGCAAGTTGTATGTTTTACAAGTATTGTTTTTACAAGCACTGTCATGCATCTCATATTGAGATTATATATCCATCGATTATAATTGTGCCTTTTTAATATAATGGCTTATGTATTTGTTGCATTTCACCCTGTATACTTAGTACATTCAAATATACTAACATATACTCAATGCCTACATGATATTACCATATAGGAACCAAAGCTTATTTTGATCATCCTACTCCACGTGGCTAGTTTGATTCTCCAAGACAAATTTTGGTGAGTCTTCAACTCTGAGGATAATATCTACTTTATTTCATGGTATGATGAGACGTATTCCTTATGTTGGATTCTTATTATTATGAGGGTGAGCCCGGAAAGTGTCTTAGCCTCCGCTCCATTCTAAAGTAGAGGTGTTGTTGAATACTAAGTTTTTATATGCTTTTGAACTTGACTCTTCTTATGTTTCTATGTTTATGAAAGACTTCCCTTAGTCCTGCTTCCTTTTTTAATTATATCACTTGTTCATGTTTAAATTCTTTCTCCGACTAAGGATGTGTGGATTATATGCTATGACTCTTGTTTGGGTCTGTTTGGGTTCCCCATTCGCCGTGTCACGTCTAGGCCCTAGGCATGGTTGTGATAAACTTGGTATCCGAGTAATAGGTTGTTAATAGTCCTCATAAATCCAACACACCATGTCTATTAGAGTCTTATTCATGGTTGTGAACTGCGCCATAACTATGAATAGGAGGCTACGAGGCATTTTAGAAATGTCTCACTTTTGCATGATCTATGTCATGCGGTAGAGCTATGTCCTCTAAGGATTATT
This sequence comes from Solanum medicagineum, assembly GCA_026153255.1. Taxonomy (NCBI): domain Eukaryota; kingdom Viridiplantae; phylum Streptophyta; class Magnoliopsida; order Solanales; family Solanaceae; genus Solanum; species Solanum medicagineum. The sequence goes on along the minus strand of JAPFFP010075974.1, from coordinate 8,006 downwards.
TCTGATTCCTAACATTACGTTTCAGAATATGTCTCAAGCTATCCAGAACGATGGGAAAGATAGTAACCATCCTTTGCTTGAGGATCAACTTCCCAACAATGACATATCCAATGCGGAGGTTCACAATGCTTTATGGCTATTTACCAAGGTCGTAACCGCCCAACTCAATCAACAAATGGGTTCCCGCGAGACTTCAAATCATAAGAGGAGGAAGAGGAAGGCTAAGAGGGCCTGAGTTGATGGTTCTTCATCTTTTAATAGTCTACCTGTGCCCAAGTACAAAAAGAAAAGCGTCCCTTTTGGCACTTGTCAAGGGTGTAGCAAGAAGCATCAAGGAAAGTGCTTGGCTGGGATCGATGGTAATGGTGGGGTAAGTTTTCTAAGGTTCCTAAAATGTGGAAGGAATCATAATGGAAGGTACTTGAGGGATTCAAATGCTTGCTATGGGTGTGGCAGGATGAGCCAAAAAATTATTGATTTTCCATATGCTCAAAGGAAAGGAAAGGGTGATTGTTCTCAAAGACATAATGCCCATGAAACCCAAAAGGCACACAGTGGTGCCAAGGGTGTAGGTGTTCAAGCTTCTCCTATGTTCCACGAGTGTGGAAGGTACTATTTGAGGGTTTGTTTGGCCGGTTTGAGTGCATGTTAAGGTATTGCCCATGTTACTAAAAATTTCGAGGATGACCATCGACAATCTCAACCATACCCCCAAGGGTCGCTATACATAGCATAATGCTTCACTGGTATGTTAAAGGTTTTTGATTTTGATGTGCATACTTTATTAGATCTGGGTGCCACCCTTTCTTTCATTACTCTTTTTCTTGCCAATAAGCTTCATGTGTATCCCGAATTATTTTGTGAATCTTATGAAGTTTCTACCCCCGTTGGTGAGTCCATTATTGCAAAACGAGTCTATAGAGATTGTCTCGTGTCTGTATTGCATAAAGTCTTGCGTTGTGATTTTTTAAACTTAATATGCTGGATTTTGATATTATTCTTGGGATGGATTAGTTACATACATATCATGCTTCCATTGATTGCAGGACCCAAAAAGTTAGATTCCAATTCCCAAATGAACTCATTCTTAAGTAGGAAAGTTGTAATGTGGTGGTCAATGGTAGATTCATTTCTTGTCTTAAAGCCCAAAAAATGGATTTCTGAGGGTTGCATTTACCATCTTATGAGAGATACGAATGTTGAGTCTAAAGTCCTTCTTATTGAGTCGGTTCCGATGGTTAATGAGTTTCTTGATGTCTTTCCCAATGAACTTCCCGGTGTTCCTCCCAAAAGGGAAATAGGCTTTGGTCTAAAACTCCTCCCTGATACATAACCCATTTATATTCCCCCTTATCGTATGGCCCTGGTGGAGTTGAAAGAGTTGAAGGAGTTGAAGGATAAATTGAAGGATTTGTTATAGAAGGGTTTCATAAGGCCTAGCAAGTCACTATGGGGTGCAACGATGTTGTTTGTAAAGAAAAAGGATGGCTTCCTTAGGATGTGCATTGATTACTGGCAACTCAACAGAGTCAATATAAAGAACAAGTACCCTCTACTAAGGATTGATGACCTTTTTGATCAACTACAAGGGGCTAGTCACTTTTCTAAGATTGACCTTCGGTACGAATACCACCAGGTGAAGGTGATGGAGTGTGATATTTACAAGACAATATTTCCAAGAAGGCATTTTGCACTAGGTATAGGAATTTTGAATTTATGATAGTGTCTTTTGGCTTGACTAATGCACTGGCTATATTTATTGATCTCATGAATAGTGTCTTTAAACCCTACCTTGATATGTTTTTAGTGGTCTTTATTGATGATATATTGATTTATTCACAAAGTAAGAAGATCATGTGAATCACTTGAGGGTGGTGTTGCAAATCTTGAGGTATGAGAGGTTGTTTGCTAAATATGAAAAGTGTGATTTGTTTGAATTTGTTGAAAGAGGTTGCATTTCTAGGGCATGTGGTATTGGGTGAGATGCGATGAGGTAGAGAATGGTGGTGTAGTAGTTGTTGATGGTTCCAAATCCTCTATGATTGAAGAGGCCAAGTCCAAACAAGACCTTGATCCTGCCTTACTAGAATTGAAAGATTTGGTGAAGGATGGTAAGATAGAGGTTTTATCCTAAGAGGGAGATGGTGTACTCAGGTACCGAGGTAGTCTATGAGTACCTAATGTTGATGGGTTGAGGGAGTTGATTTTGAAGAAGGCCCATACTTCATCCTATTTTATTCACCCCGGTTCGACAAAGATGTATAGGGACTTGATGGAGGTGTATTGGTGGGGTGGTATGAAGAGGGATATTGCCAAGTTTGTAGCCAGTTGTCACAATTGCCAATAAGTGAAAGCCAAACATCAAAGGCCGGGTGGGCTAGCCAAAGACATAAAAATTCCTACTTGGAAGTGGGAAGAGATCAAGATGGATTTTGCGGTTGGGTTGCCTAAGACTAGGAAGTACTTTGATTCTATTTGGGTTATTGTAGATAGAATGACAAAGTCAGTTCACTTTCTGCCGGTCAAAACAACTTATGGTGACGAAGATTGTGCCAAGTTGTATATTCATGAGTTGGTTAGATTGCATGAGGTACCTATGTCTATTATTTCGGATCATGGTGCTCAATTCACTTCTCATTTTTGGCGATCCTTCCAAAAGGGTCTTGGTACCAAGGTCAAGCTTAGCACGACTTTTCATCCTCAAACGGATGGTCAAGCCGAAAGGATTATCCAAACTCTTGAGAATATAGTTAGAGCTTCTGTTTTGGAGTTTAAGGGTAGTTGGGATGAACATCTTCCACTTATTGAGTTTGCTTACAAAAATAGCTACCTCTCAAGCCTCGGCATGGCTCCCTTTAAAGCTTTATATGGTAGGAGTTGTAGATCCGCGATTGGGTGGATTGATGTAGGGAATTGGATTTAATTATGGAAACATTGGAAAAGGTGAAGTTGATAAGGTAGAGATTGAAGATGGCCTAAAGTAGACAAAAAAGTCCTATTGTGATGTGAGAAGAAGAGATCTTGAGTTTAAGGTTAATGATTAAGTTTACTTGAAAGTCTCACCCATGAAGGGTGTAGTCCAGTTTGGCAAGAAAGCGAAATTGAGTCCAAGGTTTGTGGGACATATAGAATTTTAAGAAGGGCTGGTAAGATTGCATATGAGTTGAAGTTGCCTATGGAGAAAAATATGGTTCATCCAATCTTCCATGTGTCCATGTTGAAGAAGTGTGTGGGTGACCCAAGTGTTATAGTGTCCTTAGAGGTTTTAGGTGTTTTGGAAGATAATTTGACCTATGAGGTCCTGGTGGAGTATTGGATAGACAAGTGAAGAGGTTGAGAAACAAAGATGTAGCATCCGTCAAGGTCCTTTGGAGGAATCAACAAGTTGAAAGTGTCACATGGGAAGCCGAGGCGGCCATGAAAAAAGCGATACCTATGTCTCTTCCACTCTACTCAAGACAAAGGTAATAAATTAAGTCTCATGTATGATTTCAAGTCTTAAATTTCAGCCCTCATGTCATTTTGCATGCATTCATGTTCATGGTAATAAGTTTATGATAATTTTTGACATTCATGTTGGGACTTTTTGAAAATGATGTTTAAGTGCATTTTTTGCATTCATGTTGGACTGATATCTTCATAATTACTTCTCTTACTCACGTTTCTTTGACATTCAGGGACGAATGTTCCCAAGAGGGAGATATTGGAACACCTCTCATATGCTTCAGAATGTCCTATAATCATAATTTCTATATATTTCAAAATCCATTCACGATTTTGAAAATCCGACTTCATATTCTTGATCCAGGGGCAAAGTTGAGTAGAAAATTGGTATAATCCAGATTTTAGAAGAGCCGTAGCGAAAAACAATTTTCGCTAATTTATGATTTCCAAAGAGCATCCGCGCCCCAGGTGCGATGCGGCCTGGGCATAGATTAGTTTTGTTTGTGCTTTGCATTTCGTCTACGTCGCGTACTTGATGCGGACCAGTGTGGGATTTTCCTTGGTTTTGTAATTTCGTCCAAGGGCAATAAGGTAATAGCCCCATGCCCATTTAAACATGAAACCTTCCATACTTAGCCATTTTTCAACTCTATAACTCACAAAACCCTCTCTAAAACCTCTCCAAGACTTTATCAAATCTCTCATTCAAATTCAAGGATTTCAAGATTAATTTTTGGAACTCATGAATCTATCTCAAGCTTCAAGTTGCATTCAAGTACATTTCAAGAAATTCAATGTTTAAGTTGTGTGGGTGTTCATCCATGGGTTCTTTCACCCATGGATCCCAACTTTCTCTTTTTATGAAAATTGCATCATTTCAAGTTGTATTACCTAAGGGTATCTCTTATTATGAATTTTGAACATAAATTATATTAGTGGTTTTATTAAGTATTGATTAATTATGCATGAATATCTATTTCAAGCTTATTCCATGAATTGGTTTTGTCTATTGAGACTATGCATGATTTTGAGCTATGAAACTACGAACTATTATGAGCTTTTGTGATAGATTTCAAGATACCCTAAATAAGGGTTTTACTACAATATTGTTGGGTTGATTTGCATTGCATTTACTCATCTTGTTTTACCCTTCAATGGCATGATTTTAAATAAGTATCATGAATCCACCATGTGTTTGATAAAATTTCATGACGAGAATTCTCAAGTTGTTGATGAACTATTACATGATTTACAAGTCAAGTGACTTCATGATGATTAAGGGCTTTTAAGCATGTATTGAATATATGAAAAGTATTTATGAGTTTACAAGTATCAAGTTCTACCCTATTTCAAGATTTCTACCTCTTGTGATCCATTCATGTTAAAGCAAGGGATCATGTATAATTATTATCTACTCTCATGTTCAAGTTATGCTCAGTAGTAGAGGTCAACTATGTTTAAGAGCTACTCATGTCATGTTATCATGTCTTTACAAGTTATTCATGTTGTGATGAAAATATGATTATTTACAGTATTCCGTGGGATTTGACTTAGCACCAATTGAGGCTAAAGATGGGGGATAGACTCAAGGGATCCTTATATAAAGTCTTTAGTCTCTAAACTATGTACCACCATAGGATTATGAATATTACCCTTGTTATACTATTCAATCCATCTAGTTCATCTTATCATGTTTAGTTTACCTTAGCAAGTAGACCACACTTCACCGGGTGGTGTCATGCCTGGTCACCCGTACCGAGGGGGTGCCATGCCTTGGATTCCAAGTTGTCGCTGCTTGGTATATGTTGGTTGAGGTCTTTTTCCACATATGTATGATATATAGTATGCATGTTTAATGTTTTACAAACATGTTTTATTATAATCATTGATCATGCAACTCATATTGAGATTATATATAAATTGATTATGATTATGCGTTTTGAATATATTAGCTTATATCTTTGTTGCACTGCACCCCGTATACTTAGTACATTCAAAAGTACTAATGCATACTCAATGCCTAGATGATATTACCATGTAGCGACCAGAGCTCCTTTTGATCATCCTCTTGCATATGGCTAGTCCGATTCTCCAAGAAAGCTTGTTGTGAGTCCTCAACTCCGAGGACAACATCTACTTTATTTCATGCTATGATAAGACATTTTCCTTATGTTGGATACTTATTATTATTAGGGTGAGCCCAAGAAGAGTCTTTGCCCCTACTCCATTCTAAAGTAGAGGTGTTGTTGGATACTAAGTTTGTATATGCTTTTGAGCTTGACTCTTCTTATGTTTCTAATGTATATGAAAGACTTCCCTAAGTTACACTTTCCTTTTTAATTATATCACTTGTTCATGTTTATTTTGGGTCGGCGACCAAGGATGTGTGAATGATATGCTATGAGGCTTGTTTTGGGCCCCTTCAGGTTCCCCATTCGTCGTGTCATGTCTAGGCTCTAGGCCTGGGTTGTGACAGAGTCGTAATTACCCTTTGTAGGAAATTCTAGACACTTGATAATCTGGATATTCATCATATGGTACTTTCTATGAGTCGTAGATCACTTCACGATTCATAGATAGGTCTTGGAGATCCTTTCCTGTTCAGAATTACTCTCTGGAATTTTATACGAACCAAGTTTATGACTCGTAAACCAATTTACGAGTTGTATTTAGGTCTCATAAACTTTTCCAGTGACCATTATTGTTCTAAAGCACTGATCTACGAGAGCACCTTACGACTAGTAGTGCTCACTAAGACTCGTAAAGGACCTCTCATAGAGCCCTTTTGTAACTGATTCAATGAAGTTTTTGCTTTTTGTTTCATGCTTGTTGGGGCTAATAGTCGTTCATTTATGTTTATTGTTCATACACTATAGCCCTAAAAGGAAATCGTTTGAAGATTAACGTTTTCAGGAGAAAGCTCAGAGATAAGCCCATAGATGATGATCATCCGGGTGATGATTAGACCCCTCAGCTGAGTGGGTCATTGGAGATATATGATGCCCACCCTAACACAGAGATACCTCGACCAGTGACTAGAGTTGTTTCCAGGTCTGGGCAGCCTCAAGCTTATAGCGATAGTCCTTCCCAGTCTGACGAGGAAGGTAGTGAGGAGATGGGGGTATCATGCCCCTGATAACCCCTTCTAGGTAGGAGCAAAGTTTAGCAGAGGCCTATGAGGATAAAGGAGATGCCGAGTCCTCCATTGTACCATCTTTATCATCAGCACTGGATGCTACTACTCACCAATAGTGCGTCGAGGGTATGGAGACCATATGTTTGGAGTATATTCAGCCCAAGGAGTAGGGCAAACCCACCTGTTTGATATATGAGGAGCCCAGAGTTATTGATTATGGATTGAACCATGTCTAAGGTCTACAGGACACAATGATACAATATGGGTTGAGATAGCTGACAGAGTCTCTTGGACAATACTCCCTGGTGTTGGTGAGGGAGTGTTATGCATCTTATGCCGCTACGATTTAGCGCGATCTTCAAAACAGAAAGAAGGCTATCTAAAAGCCCAAATTGACAAAGGTAAGAGTGAGAGGTCGGCGGGTCAATATTTTTTAGGAGACCATCTGTCCCATGCTTGTTGGTCTCGCATACCACGCCCCCAGGTCTACAGTGGAGTTTGATCACAGGTTGGGGATGGCTCGAAACTTGTTGATTATGAAGGATCCTAGGAATCATACTTCTTTCCTAAGATGGGTCGCCGATCATATTGCGGAGCATGGTCCGGAGCTTGCTGGGGTCACTACCCACACTGAGCCTATAATGAAGGTTTCATTGAGTTTCCCATCAAAGGTTTCGTGGGCCATAGCTAGATCACATATTCGGCTAACCTTGGTAGATAACACATGATGTGTTGTCAAAATATAGCACATTTGATGCCCAAAACAACGGATTTTAGTAAGTTCTTAATGCGACTTTTTATAGTTTTTATGTGTTTTTGTGTTGATCTTGCAGAAAGGTTAGGTTGGCATGATTTTGTAGAACAGTTGCAAATTTTGCTGAATCATAGAACATATGATCTCACCTATGAGTCGTAGCCCAAGCTACGAGTCATAGGGTGTGTTGTAGCAATATACAGAGACAAAAAAAACTCAAAAATCTGCTAAGTGGAGGTCAACCCTACGAACCCATCCTACGAGTCGTAAGTTGCAGTACTACTCGTATAGGTGGACTCATATCAAGAAATAGAGAGCCAAAATGTTGGACCAAAACTGAATTCCTAGACTACAATAGGAGCATATGAGTCGTAGCCCAAGCAATGACTCATAACAGTGGGTCGTAACAGTCAAGTCCAAAATTCCAAGTGCTGACTACGAGACCCCGATCACGACTTGTAGGTCACCCTACAAGCCGTACCTATCTGACATACCTACTGTCAGCTGTCTTCTCTATATAATTTTAATGGTTAAATTTGTAAACACTATACATACTTTATGTGAGGGTTTATTTTGGGAGAGACCTAACATTCACACTACTTGTAAATATTCTAGGAGCATTTTTAGGGTTTAGAGTAGATTTTTATCTTTCAATTTGAAGACCCACTTTTG
>JAPFFP010075965.1:0-23287 GCA_026153255.1 Solanum medicagineum | reverse complement strand
ATGGCAAACAGGAACCCGAAGGAACCCCAAAGAAGCCTCTTAGCATATCATTCACACATTCTAGGTCGCAGAAGCAAAATAACAACAACAAGAGATATAAATAAGGAAAGAAGGGATTAAGGGAAGTCTTGATATTTATAAAGCATAAAAGAGTCAAAGCCCAAAGCATAAGTACATCAATTATTCCAACAACATCTCTAAACATAAATTGGAGTGGAGGCCAAGACACTCTCCGGGCTCACACATAATGCCATATGTTCAACATCAACAAGTCTTAGAAATTGCAAGAGAAAGTAGATAGTGTCCTTGAACTCGAGGACTCACCAAGCTTTTCTTTGAATAATCTTACTAGCCACGTGGAGGATGATCAATAAGAGCTCCAGTCTCTACATGGTGATATCATGTAGGCATAAAGTATGCATTAGTACCTTTGAATGTACTTAGTATGTATGATGCAATGCAACAAGACATAAGCCAATATAGCCAAAATGCATAGTAATAGGCAATAGATAAGCGTAATCTCAATATGTCATGCATGATCAATGCTTGAAGTAAAACATGCTTGTAATCATTTAACTTGCATAGCACATAATACATGTGTGGGAAGAGACGTCAACCGACAAAGATTGTCACAACCCAAACCTAGGGCCTAGGTGTGACACGGCGAATTAGAACCTGAGGGCCCCTAAACAAGCCTCTTAAATCATAATTGCACATTATAGGTTTAAATGATAAATGACAAATAGATGACAATGGAATATGGGCAATGGGACTAAGGGACAACTTGTAATCATAAGCGAAAGCATAAATTAAATAGTTTAAAATATACCAAATGTAGCAGTGGTCTAGACACACCTCTAAACAATGACAATGGACAGTGCCAAGAATACAAGTCTAGGCCCCTCAATACTAACTCAAAATGAAAATACATCAAATATCTGAATAACAAAGGCAAAGCTTGAAGATAAGGGTTTTGTTCCCGGTGAATGGGAACTCACCAAAGCTCAAAGCCTTCACGAGCAGTCTAACAACACGGAGGAGTATAAGGTAGATCGCCTGTCCCTACATGATTATAACATGTAGGAAAAAATATGGTTAGTACTTTGGAATGTACTAAGTATGCAGGTATGCAATGCAACAAGTAAATATAATTACAAAGAATACTTACCCAATATGACAAACTCCGAGCATAAACAATATATTAAGTTCCAAAGTAAAGCGTAAAGTAATGCCATGAAAATGCATAGAGAAGCACATAAGCAAATAAGTGTGCAAATAAGACCATAACCGAAAAAACCATATGAGTTATAATATGGAATGCCGATATCATACTCCACACCAGCCAAAGAGTGTGTCAACTTGCCAGGGTATAACTCCAGAAATGGAAATACTAGACAGATCCACATGTCAGAAAGCCTAAAAAGGCATAATCAAAATATCCTATGGTGGCACATAGTTATGAGATTAGAAGCTTTATATGAGACCCCTTAGGTCGAGTCCCACTCCTAACTCATTCGATGCTAAGTAAAAGTCCCACAAAAATTGACAATGCATAACCGAAATAATCAATACTTAATTTAATTTAAAAGTCTTAGATTGTCAAATCATATTCAAAGTTGTACTTAGAATAGATCCTTAAAAAGATTTAAAACTAAATGAAATGGGTCTTAAGTGACCCGCATCATTTCATACTTATATTCACTTATATTTGTCCGAAATCATAAGTTCATGTTATGCCATGAAGGCAAATATCCAAAGTTCATAATTCAACTTAAATCACATTTGGGGACTGGTTCAATAACCTTAAAATCATGAATTTGATATTTAAACAAAGTTACAATAATCATAGGAACAAATTAGGATAAAATCATAATAACTCATCTGTGTCTCTAAAACTTGAAAATATCGACTAGATTAAATAATGTAAATCTGAAATACTTGAATTGAAACCTTGAAAAATATACATTAGTAATCATAAAATGTATGAATAACCATAATTTAACCAAATATCAATTAGTATACAACTATACATAAATCAAAGATTGAAAATTTTCTAATTCAAAATTTGGTTTACGAAGAGGACTTCTTGGTTGAAAGGAAACTAAGAATCAAACTAACATACCTTGCTTGATTAGACTTGAGAAGATAAAGAGACTTGGTGGAGATCTTGGAGAATACTTACCCCAAGTGTTGAGAAAGTTTTGGGAGAGCAATGTAGGTTAGGGGATTTGGTTTTTTGAAGTGTGATGTAAAGACTAAGTAGGGGGGGCATTTATACTGATTTTGGGGGTTATAAGGGTCATTTTAATCAATAAAAAGTGGTAAAAAGCATGTGGAGGAAAGGACATGAAATCATATGGTGTAGAGGGGCTTTTTGACTCACTTTTTTAAAAAGAAGAAAGATGCCAAACAGAAGGGAGTGGGCATGTGACCTAGTTGTGACAGCATTATCCTTACCCATCATGCTATGGCATGGCATGGCATGGCCTCAAGTCGTGCTAAGGGCATGCGAAAGGCTTCCCATGCAAGCCTTACAACACTGACAAAAGAATTACTCCCAAAGAAGTCAATTACGCAACCTTTGCATATACCTTCATTTGGAATAATTGCAAACACAAACAAAACTTCATCTTTAGTCCTGACTTCACACAACATTGCCCCAAAATATTATACCAAGGAAAAACCTGAAATGACCAAAAAAAAAGTTCTCGAAAACGTGCCTCAAAAGTTCCCGAAATCTTGTTGTCCATATATCTAAAAATCCATTTGTTATTTTAAAAACCGACTTCATATTCTTGTTTAGAAGGTCAAATTGAGTGGGAAGTGGGTCTAACCCAAATTATAGAGCAACCGTATCAAAATTCAAAAATTGCAAAATATGCTATTTAGGAGGGTCCACTTTGAAGGGGCATATCTCTTAGTACACAAAACTGGGTGGCTCATGGCCTACCAACTGAAATACCTTTGAATTAGCTTTACAACATACTTTTTCTCACCTTATTCCGAGTTCGGATGAAGGTTTTATTCCCATTTTCGTAAAACTCGCCCGTGCAGAAAATGCAATTTCCAGTGAGCAGTCCGTTTTTGGTCTTATTTTCTCTTGACTTCAATTCAAGACTTTTAAGTCTTGGGCCTAAGGATTCCCACACTTGAAAGTACATATACTTACTCTTATTTCACCCTCATAGTATCCTAAACATTCCCCAAAACTCACTCAAACATTTGGACTCATATTTCACCCTTAATTCAAGTCCCAAACTCATGACCAATCTTAAGGATTTCTTCAAGGATTGCACTCAAGCTTCAAGTCTCGATTAAATTCTTCTTCAAGAACCTCTCCAAAGTTAAGGTATGTGGTGTTGAACCATTGGGTCCTTCCACCAATGGTGCCTAAACCCTCTTTCAATTAATTTTGCATGATTTAAAGTTGATTTTACATGTGGGTCTTGTATATTGAGAAATTTATTGTACGGTGATTTTAGTTCATGAATGTATGGTTGTTTTAGAATCTTTTGAGCTTCAAATCTTGGATCTAATGTTGGAATTGATGAGGGGTTTTGATGTGAATGTGTTGGGGGTGTTTCAAGGTGTTAATTAAAGCTTTTACCACTGATTTTGCTGCATGATTTCATCTCTAAATTGCATGCTCTTTTACCCTCATTACACACCCCCAAGGTGTTTGATAAAATGTCTAGTTTTGTTTTCGTGAGAAGTTGAAGGTCCAAAGCATGAGATATGACATGAATGATATTATGATGATGAAATGAGCTTATGTATATGAATTTTCCTACATGAGGTATTGCATTAGAGCTTTGACGAATCCTATATAAAGTGTTACACTGGACCATGCCTAATCCGGGGGGGATAAGAGCCCGGGTAACCATGCGAGGGGTTTATACCTCGCCACCTAGGATAATTGGGGTGTGACCAACATAAACCATGTGAGGGGTTAGTACTTCACCACCTAAGATGATTGTGGTATGACTACCGTCAACCGAGTTGGGGGTTTGTATTCATCAACCATGTGAGTGCTTTATACTTCACCACCTAGAATGATTGGGGTGTGACCAACATCAACCATGTGAGGGGTTAGTACTTCACCACCTAGGATGATTGGGGTGTGACCATCATCAACCGAGTTGGGGGTTTATATTTCACAACCTAGGATGATTGGGGTGTGACAAAAATCAACCATGTGAGGGGTTTATACCTCACAACCTAGGATGATAAGGGTGTGACCATCATCAACCAACCAAGGTTGGAAAGCTAGCTTGGTCTCTTCTTTACATATGATATCTTATATGAACATGATTTACTTAAGCATGTTTTACTTATGCATTGGTGATACATGTCTTATTGCTATATTATGCCTATTGCCTATCGTTATGCATTTTGATTATGATGCCTATGTATTGTTGTACTGCATCCCACATACTTAGTGCATTCAAACGTATAAATGCATACTCTTGCCTACATGATATCACCATGTAGGGACCAGAGCTCCTATTAAGTCTTCTTGTGGCTAGATGGATTGTTCAATTTAGCCTTTGGTGAGTCCTCCATTCCGTGGACAAGGACTATTCTCTCACAACATGTATTTATATTCTCTTTACTTTATCATTTACTTATGACTATGAGGGTGAGCCCGGTTGCGTGTCTTGGCCCCCGCCTGTCTATGCAGTAGAGGTGTTGTTGGACAAAGCTATGTATTTATGCCATGAGTTGATTCTATTATCTCTTGACTCTATGTTATGACAAGTTCTCCCTTAGTACCCTTTTCCCTTATTTAGGTTCTTCAAATGTCATTTAATTGTTCCGCGACCAAGGATGTGTATATGCTATGAGGCTTGTTTGGGGTTCCTTCGGGTTTCCAATTTGTCGATCACGTCTAGGCCCTAGGCTTGGATCGTGACAAAGATGGTATTAGAGCACTAGGTTGTTAGATCCTCGGAGTCCAACACACCCCATCGATTAGAGTCTTATTCATGGTTGTGTTGTGCACCACAACTATGAGTAAGAGGCTATGAGACATTTTAAGAAATGTTTCCATTCTTCATGGTCTATGTCGTGCTTTAGAAGTGAGATAGGGCTCTCCACTGTAACGGATGTTCTTTGCTCTTTTAGTTGATCATGCTGCTTCAAAGAGGAAGGTGAAGGAAGGTAAGTAGAAGGTTTTAATTTTGATGGATCCGAGTTTCACTATTTCTTCTCCCTTTTTTAGTTGATGGTGGGGCTTCTTGTGTGCCCCGAGTTGTGTTGTGAACCTTTGGTGCTTATCTCTTGGTTGGGGATATTGTTGCTAGAAAGTTCATAGGTGTTGATCTGGGTTTGTATTGCATTAGGTATTACTTTGTGGCTTGTTGGAGTTGGAGTAGTGGATTTTGATGTCATACTAGGGATGGAATGATTTCATGCATGTTGTGTCTTCCTGTATGGTAGGACCCGTAGATTTAGATCCTGAATCCCTAATGAGCCCGTCTTTGAGGGGAAGGTTGTTAAGCGATAGCAAGGGAGGTAGATCCATTTCACGTCTTAAGGTACAATTAGTCTCTAAGGGGTTGGATTTATCATCTTGTGAGAATTGGAGGTGTTGAACCTAAGTTATTTTGTTTATAGAATTGTTGGTGGTGGTAGATGAGGCCTTGAATGCCCCTTTCCGATATTTTGAATTTAGGGTAGTGTCTTTTGGTTTGACTAGTACGCAGGTTATGCCTATAAGTCTCATGAGTAAGATCTTTAGTCCCTATTCTAATAGGTTTATAGTGGTTTTGGTGACAATGGGGTTCGTTCCTTAATAAGGTAGTGCATATGAATCATTTGAGAGTGGTACTACAAGTTTAAGGAAGAAGGTTGGGTGCTAGTAGGTGAGTTGGGAACTTTGGTGGTAAGAGGTTGCCTCCTAGGTTGTGTGGTGCCGAGTGAAGGTGAAACTTAGAAAGACGAAGGTGATTAGAGGTTAGCCTAGAACTTTGACTTCACCGGATATTAGGAGCCTCTTGGGTTTAGTAGGCTATTGTCGGAGGTTGTGAGTAGGACAATTTGATTGGTCCGGGGGTTGCTATTTCTTATGTTATACCTTGGTGCTAGTAGGATTCATGTGTATGTCGATTGATCCTTGATCCCTTCCAATCGAGGAGACCCAAAATTTATTTTCAAGAAAACCTACATGGATTTTATTTATTTTAATTTGAGATTTGAATATTATGATTCCTAAAATTCTATTGATGCATGGGTAGTGTTTATTTGATGATTTTAATATGATTTAAACCGTTATATGAGGATTTACCTTGGGTTTATGGAGTTATAAGTATGCATGTTCCCCTTTTGAAATCATTTATGCATGAGAGATTACACTATGGATTTAAATATGGAATTAATTATGTTTTCACTTCAACTTCATACTATAAGTGTCGATTTTAAATGGAGTCTTAATTACCTATGTCATTTCCTTATTGGTCATAGCATATGCATTCATGTACATGGATTATTTTGAAAAGTTATGTTATGGGTAAGCCCAATTTCATTTTATGGTATGATTTTGATAAAAGGTTGGTTATGACAATATTGTGATCACATATATGTCTTTGATTTTGGCTCTTTAAGTATTTTGGGTACTTGCACCATTTTGTATATAAATTGGTCATTCCTATGCATGAGTATTATGACTTGAAATTATGATTTTGGCATTTGAGCCTAAGTATGAATTATTATGAATAGTCTTTGGCTTTTAAGCCCAATTGTGTATTGAAATGATTTGGAAAATGACTATTGCCTCTTTGAGAGTATGTAATGAGTATTATTGTAGGATGACGACTCAGCTTGTTATGTTGAGGGTCTTGAGGTAGTTTGGGCTACTAGCATTGCATGTTTCTAATGAGTGTAGAACCCGCAAGGTTGTAATATGATGGGTAAGGATGGTTGATCTATTTAGTAAACTATGATGGGTTAGTCACTTCTCTATGATTGATCTTTGGTTCGGGTTTTGTCCCCAAGTGAGGATGAAGGTGGGTGATATATCTAGGTGTCCTTTTGGACTAGGAGTGAACATTATTAGTATTGATGGATTTGCTTGGTTGACTTATGCACCGGTAATGATTGTGGGTTTCTTGAATAGGATCTTAAAATCCTACCTTGCTATGTTTTGTGGTGATTTCTAGTAACGAAGTATTGATTTGTTTAGAGCTTGTGAATCATTTGGGGATAGTGTTGTAAGTCTTGGAGGATGAGAGCTTGTTTACTAAATGTTGTAAGTGTGCATTGTGGGTAGAAAGAAGGTGGTTAGAAGTCTTTAAGAATTATGATGTGAATGTGCATTAGTTTTTTTTCCAGTAAGGCTAGTGTTGCGGAATAGGTAGTAGAGCATGTGTTGTTGATGGTGGCAAGGAGGAGACTAGTAGAGTCCATGGGTCAGCTAGACAAGGAGTTAGGTTGAAGGAAGTTGAGAATGGTAGTATAGGGTTCTTCATGGTTCCAAATCTTCTTGGGATAAGAGGAGTAGATTAGGCAAGGCATTGAGTCCACCTTATTGGAGTTGGAAGTCTTTGGTGAGAAGATGATAGAGTGGAGGTTGTCTCCCAAGGGAAAGATGGTGGTTATGGTACCAAGTGGGTTAGGTGTATTTAAGATTGACAATTGAGTTGAGGATTGTGAGTCCTTCTAGAGTGTAGAGGGAGGTTGGTAAAGTTGCTTAAGTTTGGGGATTGCCTTTGGATGTAGATATGGTTAATCCGATTTGTCATGCTTCCAGGTGGATGTGATGTGTTGGTGACTTTAGTGTTATAAGATACTTTGAGGTTCTGGATGTTAAGGAGGGTAATTTGACTTAAGAGAAGTTCCCGGTGGGAGGTGTCGGATGGATGAGTGGACAAGTGGTATGATAATGATGTAGTGTTCTTCAAGGCCCTTTGGGAAGAGTTGCCTATTCGTATGTGTCTATTGAGGAGCCGGAGCAGGCATGGAGGAGCAATATCCGTATCTCTTTCATTCTATTCAAGCTTATGATAACACGTCAAGTCCTTTTATGATTTTAATTCTTGCATTTCAGCCCCTATGTCATTCAAATGCATTCATGTTTAAGTTGGCAAGTTCATGATGATTTTACACTTATGTTGAGATTTTGAAAACAGTGTTTTAAATGTAATGTTCAATTCATATTGGGGCTGATTTGTTCATGATTACTCTTGTCTTGTACGTCTCTTCTACATCAGGGATGAATGTTTCCAAGAGTATTGGAACGACCCAAAATAAAAGTGCTCAAAAACGTGCCTCGAAAGTGCATGGAATCTCGTTTTCCATATATCTAAAAGTCTATTTGTTATTTTGAAAATCTCACTTCATATTCTTATTTAGGGGGTCAAATTGAGTGGGAAATGGGTCTAACCTGAATTTTAGAGCAACCATATAAAAATTCAAAAATCGCAAAATACGCTATTTAGGAGAGTCCACCCTCAAGGGGCATATCTCTTAGCACACAAAGAACTGGGTGACCCACAACCTACAAACTGAAATCCCTTTGAATTAGTTTTACAATGCACTTTGTTTCACCTCATTCCGACTTCGGATGAAGGATTTATTCCCATTTTCGTAAAACTCGCCCATGTAGAAAATACAATTTCCAGTGAGCAATTCGTAAGGGTTCCCATACTTGAAAATACATATACTTAGCCTTATTTCACCCTCATATCATCCTTAACATTCCCCAAAACTCACTCAAATATTTAGGCTCATATTTCACCCTAAATTCAAGTCCCAAACTCAAGACCAATCTTAAGGATTTCACTCAAGCTTCAAGTTTCCATTAAATTCTTCTTGAAGAACCTCTCCAAAGTTAAGGTATGTGGTGTTGAACCATTGGTTCCTTCCACCCATGGTGCCTAAACCCTCTTTTAATAATATTGCATGATTTAAAGTTGATTTTACATATGGGTCTTGTATATTGAGAAATTTACTGCACAGTGATTTTATCATGAATGTATGGTTGTTTTAGCATGTTTTGAGCTTCCAATCTAGGATCTAATGTTGGAATTGATATGGGACTTTGATGTGACTGTCTTGGGGGTGTTGCAAGGTGTTGATTAAAGGTTTTACCACTGATTTTCCTGCATGATTTCAGCTCTAAATTGCTTGCTCTTTTACCCCCATTACACACCGGTTATGTTTTCTTGAGGAATTGAAGGTCGAAATCATGACATATGATATGAATGATATTATGATGATGAAATGAGCTTATGTACATGATTTTTCTTACATGAGATATCGCATTAGAGCTTATTATAAATCTTATATAAAGTGTTGCACTAGACCATGCCCAACTGGAGGCGGGATAAGAGCCCGGGTAACCATGTGAGGGTTTTATACCTTACCCCCTAGGATGATTGGGGTGTGACCAACATCAACAATGTGAGGGGTTGGTACTTCACCACCTAGGATGATTGGGGTGTGACCATCATCAACCGAGTTGGGGTTTTTTACTCATCAACCATGTGAGGGGTTTATACTTCACCACCTAGGATGATTGGGGTGTGACCAACATCAATCATGTGAGGGGTTTATACCTCACAACCTAGGATGATTGGGGTGTGACCATCATCGACAAACCAAGGCTGGAAAGCTATCTTGGTCTCTTCTTTACATATGATATCTTATAAGAGCATGAATTACTTAAGCATGCTTCACTTATGCATTGGTCATACATGTCATATTGCTATATTATGCCTATTGCCTATCGTTATACTTTTTGGATTATGATGCCTATCTATTGTTGCATTGCATCCCACATACTTAGTACATTCAAACGTACAAATGCATACTCTTTCCTACATGATAACACCATGTAGGGACTGGAGCTCCTATTAAGTCTTCTTGTGGCTAGATGGATTATTCAAGTTAGCCTTTGGTGAGTCCTCCAGTCCGGGGACAAGGACAATTCTCCCACACCATATATTAAGATTCTCTTTACTTTATCATTTACTTATGACTATGAGGGTGAGCCCAGTTGTATGTCTTGTCCCCCGCCATTATCTATGTAGTAGAGTTGTTGTTGGACAAAGCTATGTATTTATGCCATGAGTTGATTCTATTATCTCTTGTCTCTATGTTATGACAAGTTCTCCCTTAGTGCCCTTTTCTCTTATTTCCATTCTTTAAATGTCATTTAATTGTTCCGCGACCAAGGATGTGTAAGATATGCTAACACTCGTTTGGGGTTCCTTCAGGTTCCCCATTCACCGGTCATGTCTAGGCCCTAGGCTTGGGTTGTGACAAAACCAACCGCCCTTCCAAGACCACCTCAACAATCACATAACTAAACCAAGCTAATTGCTAAGATAACTTTCATATCAAATTTTACCTAACTCAATAGGAATTCACTTGAACATTATTTTTCACGCAAGTGTAGGCTTAAAAATACCTTGTACATTACAATATCTCCCACTTGGGATCATTCATTCCCGAATAAGACAAAGAGTAGTTTGAATGAATAGGAACTGAAATAGTGACTAAGAGCTCAACATGTCAAAATGCAAAATAGATCTTATTTTCATGCAAAACTTATACAAATATCATAAAGTAACATCAAAATGATTATGCATGCTTAATAATTATAATAGTGACAAAATGGTACAGAATGAGAAATTCGGACTCGAGGAATAGAGTTACCTAAACCTTAGGCTTGATTAGTTGGGAAAAGATGGGGATGTTTCTTCATCATGTCTTCTTCAGCTTCCCATGAAGTACTCTCAACATGCTGGTTCCTCCAAAGCACCTTGATTGATGCCACAATCCTTATATCTCAACCTCTTGACTTGTCGATCCAAAATTTGTACCGGTACTTCTTCATATGTCAAACTTTCTCCAACCTTCACAACATCCAATGGAACTATAGAACTTGCATCACCAATGCACTTCCTTAACATAGATACATGAAAAATAGGGTGAACCAACTTCATCTCATTAGGAAACCCAAGCTCATAAGCTACCTTTCCAACCCTCCTTAAAATTTTGTAAGGACCCACAAATCTTGGGCTCAACTTGCACTTTTTGCCAAAATGAACAACACTCTTCATAGGTGAAACTTTGAGATACACCTAATCTCCCACATCAAATTCAAGATCTCTCCTCCTCATATCCGAAGATGACTTTTGTCGGCTTTGAGCCATTCTCAATCTATCTCCTATCATCCTCAGTTTTTCCATAGCCTCAAAGACCAAATCAAACCTAATAATTTCATTTCAGCTGTCTCAAACCAGCCAAATGGTGATCTACATCGCCTACCATAAAGAGCTTCAAACGGGAGCCATCTTGATGCTAGAATGATAACTGTTGTTATATGAAAACTCAATAAGAGGTAAGTGATCATTCCAATTACCTTTAAATTCCAACACACATGCTCTCAACATATCCTCCAATGTTTGAATGGTACTTTCAGCTTAACCATCCATTTGAGGATGAAATACGGTACTCAGCTTAACTTTGGTACCTAAACCTCATTCGAATGCCTTCCAAAAATAAGAAGTGAATTGAGGTCCACTACTTGATATTATTGACAAAGGAACACCATGTAACCTGACTAACTCACAAATATATAACCTTGCATAACCTTTAGCACTATACAAGGTCTTAACTGTCAAGAAATGAGTTGATTAGGTCATACGATCCACAATCACCCAAATTGAATCATATTGTTTCCGAGTCCGAGGCAATTCAACAATAAAGTCCATATTGATTTCCTCCCACTCTAAAGTTGGGATTTCAATGTCTTGAGCTAGCCCACTAGGCCTTTGATACTTGGCTTTGACTTGCTGACAATTTTGGTAACTCGGGCACAAACTTGGCTATGCCCTTTTTCATATTACCCCGCCAATAGACTTCATTCAAATCTCGATACATTTTTGTGCAACCCGGATGAATGAAATAAGATGAATTATGAAACTCTTGTAAGATATGGGTGCTCAATCCATCTATATCTGGCACACACAACCGGCCTAGGAATCTAAGGACACCATCTCCCCTTGTAAGAAAACCTCCACTTTCTTTTGTTCAACTAATTTCTTTAATTCAACAATGTAGGGTCAATGTCTTGCTTTAACTTCACATCAACAATCAAAGAAGAGTGAGACCCATCATGAACAAATATGCCACCATCATTAGCACCTTCCAACCTAACACCAATCTAGCCAACTGATGGACTTCCTTTGCCAATTCTTTCTTTTCACCATCAACATGACTCATACTACCCATGGTTATTCTACTCAAAGCATCGGCCACCACATTGGCCTTACCAGGATGGTAGTGGACACTCATATCATAGTCTTTGAGAAGGTCAAGCCATCTTTGTTTCCTTAGATTCAAGTCCCTTTGAGTGAATACATACTATAAGCTCTTGTGATGGGTAAATACATACACGTGAACCCCATAGAGATAGTGATGCCAAATTTTTAGAGCAAACACTACCGCTCCCAATTCAAGGTCATGAGTTGGATAATTGTGCTCATTCACTTTCAACTGTCTAGAAGCATAAGCTATGACCTTACCATTTTGCATCAACACACAACCCAACCCAACCCTAGATGCATCATAATATACCATAAAACAATCCAAACCCTCTTGAAGAGTCAAGATGGGAGCCGAAGTAAACTTACCTTTCAATGTCTGGAAACTCATCTTGCATTCATTAGACCACACAAACATGGACTTTTCTTGGTCAATTTGGTCAAAGGGGATGCATTTGAAGAAAACCCTGCTACAAATAATCGGTAGTAACCTGCCAAACCCAAAATACTCCTTATGTCAGATGGAGCTAAGGATCTAGACCAGTTTAAGACCGCCTCAGTCTTCCTTGGTTCCACTATAATACCTTTATCAGTCACCACATGGTCAAGGAAAGAAACTTCTTTCATCCAAAATTCACACTTACTTAATTTGGCGAACAATTTCTCGTCTCTCAAAGTTTGAAGGATTTCTCTCAAATGTTCCTCATGTAATCGGGAGTAGACTAGTATGTCATCAATAAAAACCACAATAGAAGTATCAAGTTAAGGTTTGAAGACCCGATTCATAAGATCCATAAATATAGCCAGTGCATTTGTCAATCCAAAAGACATCACCAAAAACTCATAGTACCCATACCTTGTTCTTAAAGTTGTCTTAGATATACTTTCCCTAACCCGCAACTGGTGATACCAAGAATGAAGGTCGATCTTAGAAAAATGCCTAGCTCCTTGTGGTCAAATAAATCATCTATCCTCGGAAGTGGGTACTTATTCTTAATAGTGAACTTGTTGAGTTGACGATAGTCAATGCACATTGGGAATGACCCATCCCTCTTCCTTACAAGTAGAACAGGTGTATCCCATGGAGATTTGCTAGGCCTAATAAATTCCTTCTCCAATAAATCCTTCAACTGATCGTTAAGTTCTTTCAACTCCGCTGAAGGAGGTCTATGCCAAAATCAATTCACCTTTTGGGAGGAATACTGGGAAGATCTTCAAGAAACACATCCGAACACTCATTGACTATAGGAATTGACTCAAGAGAGGGAACCTTAGAAGACACACCTCGGACCCTAACCATATGATAGAGAGACCCCTTAGATATCATTTACGAGCTTTAAGATATGAAATAAACCCCCTTTACCACAAAATCTTGCCCTTTCCACTCAAACAAGGGTTCATTACAAATTTGAAATTTAACTTTATGGGTTATACAATCTATGGTGGCATAAGAGGCATGCAACCAGTCCATACCAAGGATGACATCAAATCTACCATAAACAATTCAATTGGATTGCACGAAAGAGTCTTATGCATAATAAACACAGGAACGTTTTTGTAGACTCTTTTAGCAAATATTGATCACCCACGGGGGTAGACACAAGAAAAGGGTCATATAAAATTTTGGGACTTAATTGAACCTATTAGCAAGGAAAGGGGTCACAAAGGATAAGTTGACCCGAGTATCTAACAGCACATTAACATTAAAATCAAACACTTTCATAATTTCGTGACAAGATTTGGTTGATCTTCCACCTCTTGCCTCCCATGTAGTGCAACCACCACCTTTTTGCACAGCTTGTGGCTTTTAGTTCGCCTGTATATCTTTCCTATGCGGGCGAATACGGTTACCCTTTTTATGAGCCTTGGGGCAATTGGCAATTTTGTGACCTAGTTGGCCACATGCAAAACAACTACCCGACTCCCAATAGCACACACCACCATGGCTCTTACCACACTTTTTGCATGTTGGCCAAGCTTGAGCATGGCCATCACTTTGTTGACCCTTGGTATATTGAAACTGATCATTAGTCTGCATTTGGTTGAAAGCATTCGAAGACCTTTGTGGTTGGAAACTTTGGTTTTGATGACCTCGGTTACCATCATCACCCTTGTGACCTTGATCCATCATACCTCGGCCTCTTATCATCATTTTTGCCTTAACTTGCGAATATTCTTTTCCTTAAGTTCCTCAGCATAAATCATAAGCCAAGATAAATCCATATCTTTGATTAGTAGGGCAGTTTGGCATTCTTCGTTGATGAAGTCAGAGACTCCCGAAATAAACATATTCATCCTAGCCCTAGGATCGGATACCAATATAAGAGCATATTTGGAGAGTGTGTTGAATTTCATAGAGTACACATGTAATGTACCAGGTGTTTTTAAGCCTATTCTTGCATGAGAGGATAATGTTCAAGTGAATTCCTATTGAGTTAAATAAAATTTGAAATGAAGGTTATCATAGCGATTAGCTTGGTTTAGTTATGTGATTGTTGAGGTGGTCCTGGAAGAGCGGTTGGTTTATCCTTGAAATAATATTTTGGGGGCAATGTTATGCGAACTTAAGACAAAAGATGAAGTTTGGTTTGCGTTTGGAATTAATCGAAATGAAGGTAAATGTGAAGCTTACGTAATTGACTTGTTTGGAAGTAATTCTTTTGCCATTGTTGCATGGCTTCCATGGGCATCCTTTGGTATGCCCTTAGCATGACTAGAGACCATATCATGCCATGCCATGACACCATGGGAAAGGATAATGCTGCCATACCTAGGTCCCATGCCCACTCACTTGTGTTTGGCATCTTTCTTCTTTTTAAAAGAGTCAAAAAGCCCCTTTGCACCACATGATTTCACTCCCTTTTCTCCACACATTTTTTACCACTCTTTAGTGAATAAATAACCCTTATAACCGTACAAATACACCCCCGCTACTTAGTCTCTACATCACTCTTCAAACAAACCAAATCCCATAATGTACATTGCTCTTCCAAAACTCTCTCAACACTTAGGCTAAGTATTCTTCAAGATCTCAACCAAATCTCTTCATCTTCTCAAGTCTAATCAAGCAAGGTATGTGGGTGTGATTCTTAATTTCCTTTCAACCAAGAAGTCCTATTCGAAAAACTAAATTTAGAATTATGAATTTTCAATATTTGATTTATGTATAATTGCATATTAATTGATATTTACTTAAGTTATGATTATTCATATATTTTATGATTATTTATGAATATTATCAAGGCTTTACATATTTTAATTCAAGCATTTCAGATTTTTATTATTTAAGCTAACCGATATTTTCAAGTCTTTGATCCACAAATGAGTTATTATGATTTTATCCTAAAATGTTCCTATGATTATTGTAACTTTGTTTGAATATAAAACTTGTGATTTTATGGTTATTGAAGTAGTCCCCAACGTCATTTAAGTTGAGTTATGAACTTTGGATTTTTTGGCTTTCATGGCATAATATGAACTTATGATTTTGGACAAGAATAATTAAATACAAGTATGAAATGATATTGGGTGACTTAAGACCCATTCAGTTCTATTTTGAATCTTTGTTAAGGAGCTATTCTAAGTACAAGTTTGAATATGATTTAGTTTACAAGTTATGACTTTCTGAACTAAATTAAGTTTTGATTATTTCTAATATGCATTGTCCCTTTCCGTGGGATTTTCACTTAGCACCAAACTAGTTACGAGTGGGACTCGACCTAACAGGTTTTATATAAAGCTTCTAATCTCATAACTACGTACCACCACAGGATATTTTGATTATTCCTTTTTAGGCTTTCTTACTAATGGATGCATTTAGTATTTCCATATGGTTTTGTCGGTTATGGTTTTATTCCCACACTTATTTTCTTATGTGCTTCTCTATGCATTTTCATGGCATTACTTTACGCTTTACTTTGGAACTGAATATATTGTTTAAGCTTGGAGTTTGTCATATTGGATAAGTATTCTTTGTCATTATATTTACTTGTTGTATTGCATACCCTCATAGATAGTACATTCAAAAGTAGTATCTGCATTTTTTGCCTATATGCTATAATCATGTACGGACAGGTGATCTACCTTATCCTCCTCCACGTGGCTATATTGCTCGTGAATACTTTGAGCTTTGGTGAGTTCCCATTCATCGGGAACAAAACCCTTATCTTCAAGATTTGCCTTTGTTATTCAGATATTTGATGTACTTTCATTTTGACTTAGTATTTAGGAGCCTAAACTTGTTTTCTTGGCTCTGTTTATTGTCTTTGTTTAGAGGTATGTCTTGACCATTGCTACACTTGGTATGGTTTAGACTATTTAACATATGCTTCTGCTTATGATTACAAGTTGTCCCTTAGTCCCATTCCCTATATTTCATCGTCATCTATTTGCCTTTACCATTTAAACCTATAATGAGCAATTATGATTAAGAGGCTTGCTTGGGGGCCTTTAGGTTCTCATTCATCGTGTCACACCTAGGCCCTATGTTTGGATCGTGACAACTCGCGAATGCTCATCGACCCTTGCCTCAAGTTCATAAAGTCTTTCATTTTAGCTTCCCATAATTCAAGAGGGAAAAAGCGATCCAAGAACACAGCCTTGAATTATTCCCAATCGATTGGATCAACAAGCACCCTTTCACCTTCCTACTGATCATACCAAATCTAGGCTTAAGTTGGTAGGCCACCAACTCCACGTTCTCCTCCGATGACACACCCATAATCGAGAGGAACCTTGTATACCTCATTAATGAACTCCATGGGATCCTCATTAATTCTATTTCCATGAAATTCTGTCGGTTCATATGGGTGAAATCTCTCACCCTAACTGCCTGGGTGAGAGCTTGAGGTGCTGGAGCTTGATATGGAGCTTTGATAGCATCATACAAAGCTCTACTCCGTTAAAGGACTAGGATGAAAAGGATGAAGCTTTGGAAGATCAAAGGAGACCCATAAGAAGATCTCAAACCAAGGAGTTTAATGATAAGCCTAATGGGCTTCCATTGCAGATCCAAAGGTGTCTTCTTGGGGAAGAAGAGCTAAAGCCTAAGAAGGATAAATTGTCCGAATGGTACAATTATTTGGTGGCCCAAATTCAAGGCCAAGGTGGATTTTAGGGTTAAATTTTATGCAAATAAGGCCAATAAGAGTCCAAGCATAAGCCACAACAAAGGTTGCTTTCTTTCCATGTTTGTAGAAAAGACTAGTCAACCTTTCCAAATTTGTCAAGATTCTTTTCCTAGTTGGGTTTTACCTTATTTTCTTATTTATATATAGGTGATTAATGTTTTTCTTGTTCTACTGAAGGTATCCTAGTACCATTTAATGCTTACCTAGAACTACTAGGTCTATTCCTAGTTAAGGTAACTTTATTTCCTTGCTAGAGTAGGATTTATCTTATAATTTTGTTTCTAGGTTTTGGATACTCCTTGGGCCTAACCTAAGGACTCTTGGACGTCCAAGGACCCTATAATATATATAGGAGTCTTTTTTCTTTCATTAAGGATAATTAGATTGATATTAATAAATATTTTAGAGAGTTCTATTGAACTTTTGTGACTTGTTCTTTGAGAATTTATCTTTAAACCTTTACTAGTTCATAGTTTGAGGTATAAAGTACTTTCTTCTTGTGATATCTTTGATTTCTTTTTGGTTCTCTTTAGAAAGTGATTAGTTTACATACTAATTATTGTCTTTAGTTACTCATAAAGTGGTCAAGATTCGAATCTAATATTTTGATTTGTTTTCTCAAGTAAAGGCGTTAGATTTCTCCAATAAATCTTTACGTTATTACTTGGATCTTGTCATGTACTTAGAATATCAATATCTTGGAAATTCTTGGATCTTTCCTTTGAATTTCCCAGATGTTTCATTAGCTTTTATCTTTCTTTCTTTGTTGTTGCTTCCATATTCTAGTATTCACTCCATTTTAGTATTATTTCTAACCTCGATCCTATCAAAAGGGATTAGAGCAGTTCTATCAAGATTCCGTTCTTGGTAAATCTTGGGATTTCTTAAATACAAAGAGCAAAAACAAAAGTAAACAAAAGTTATTAAAAAAGAGTAAAAAAAGGAGATAACTTGTGATCCAAGAAATCCATTTACTTACCCTCAAAATCATGCATTAGTATTTCGAAATAAAAAGGAATTAAGATGAGAGGATTCTAAATCTTTGAGGACACCGGAAATTTTTCTTATTCTTTATAGTTCTAAGTAAGTTCCTTTTTATATGTGTTTTCTTTGAACTAAATCCTACTTGTTCTAGGACTAGTTCTTTACTTTCTTTTATGCTCCAAAAATCTATACTTTATTACTAAGAACTTGATACTTGTTTGGGTTTAATTATAAATCTACAAAGTACTCTTGTTCAAAGGTTATCTGAGGGGAAAAAGGCAAGTGTGGGTGAGTTTAAAATAGGGTAAAAGCCATATAAAGTGTGTGATTGATATTTTCCTTTAAGATGTCTAGTTCAGGTGGTGATGAAGAAAGGGCTTGTTTAGAAGCTGAGATCAAATGAAGGAATGACTTCACCTTCAAGCTATCTAACAATTCGAGAGATGGAACTTTCAATTTCAAGAGATGAGAAATATGTTTACCTAGCAGAATGAGACCATAGCTGCAATTAGGAGGGAGAATAATTTTATACCACCCAATAATGTTAGACCCCATGTTAGAAAAAATGTACCCTATGTCCTTTTTGTAAATCTTGAATATGGTAATGATGATTTTGATGGTGAATTTAATCTAGAAAGAAGAGATAGGAGGGCACAAAGAGGTAGAGTAGAAGGTGATAATATAAGTAGTATAAAAATGAAGATTCCATCTTTCAAGGGGACAAGGGACCCAAACTTGTAGCTTGATTGGGAGAGACGAGTTGAAGCCATCTTTTATTGTCATAACTACTCTGAGGGTAAGAAAGTTAAACTTGTTTTCGTTGAGTTTTCTGATTATATAGCTTCTTGGTGGATAAAGATTGCTAGGGACAGAGTGCAAGATGAGCCACCACCTATTGCTACCTGGGTAGAGATGAAAAGGGTGATGAGGAAGAGGTTTGTGCCATTAACAATGCATCATTTCATTCAATGTTGAAAGGTATGAAGATGAAATTCTTTGTGATGTAGTTCCAATGTAAGCATGTCATGTTTTACTTGGCCGACCTTCGAAATATGATAGGGATACTACTCATCATGGGTGAAAGAATAGGTACAAACTTCTGCATAATGGTAAGAAATTTACTCTTACACCATTATCACCTTCACAAGTGTTTGAAGATTAGAAACGATTGAGGGAAACAATGGGAAAGCAAAGGGGAGAGATAAAAAGTGAGATTGATGGAAAAGAAAAGGGCCAAGAGATAGAAAAAAAGAGAGATGGCCGAGAAAAAGAGAGAGAGGGCAGCAAACTAAGTAAAGAGGTAAAAGAGGGTTTCAGTAAAAAAATAAAAAGTTTTAGTGAGAGGAAAGATTCTAAGGAAAAGAAAAAAGAGTCTTTATGTAAAAGCCAAAGAGTGTTTGAGTGCTAGAAAAGAGGGGCTACCCATAGTACTATTTACTTACAAAGAAGTGTTGATTAACTTTGAAGAACTACTTTTTTTCCAAATAGTGTTTCTTCTCTTTTACAGAGTTTTGAAGATGTTTTTCCTAATGATACTCCAAAGGGATTGCCACTTTTGAGAGGGATTGAGCACCAAATAGACTTTATGCCTAGATCTCAACTACCTGATGGGCCTGCATATAGTAGTAGTCCTAAAGAGACCAAGGTATTATGAAGCCAAGTTGTAGAATTTCTTAAAAAGGGTTTTGTTGGAGAGAGCATGAGCCCATGTTCTGTTTCTGTCGTATTGGTACCCAAAAAGGATGGAACATGGAGGATGTGTGTGGATTGTAGAGCATCAACAAGATAATGGTAAGTATCACCATCCTATCCCTCATCTTGATGATATAGTAGATTAACTATATGGATCCAAAATCTTTTCTATAATTCATCATAAAGTAGTTACCATCAGATTCGTATGAATCCAGAAGATAAATGGAAAACTACTTTTAAGACCAAATATGGACTTTATGAGTGGTTAGTTATGCCTTTTGGCTTAACAAATGTACCCAGCACATTTATGAGACTAATGAATCATGTTTTTAAAGATTTTCATGAAAAACATGTTTGTGGTGTATTTTGATGACATCTTGATCTTTTCTCAAAATCTAGATGAACACCAAGAGCACCTAAAACAAGTCTTTGATGTCCTTAGAAATCAGGGCTTATTTGTTAATCTCAAAAAGTGTACTTTCAGTGTCGATCATGTAGTTCTTAGGTTTTATGGTCAGTTCTAAGGGAGTTGAAGTAGATAGTGATAAAATCAAAGCAATTAAAGAATGGCCTAGACCTAATAGTGTAACAAAAGTTAGGAGTTTTCATGGACTTGCTAGTTTTTATAGGAGGTTTGAGAGGGAGTTTAGCACCATTACTTCTCCTTTAACTGAAGTTATTAAGAAGGATAAGATTTTTTCAGGGGAAAGTAACAAGCTGATGCATTTAACTTGCTGAAAGAAAAATTGTGTTCTGCTCCTCTTTTGCAGTTACCTGATTTTTCTAAGTCTTTTGAAGTTGAGTGTGATGCCTCTGGTAAGGGCATAGATGCTGTTGTGATGCAAGACTCCAAGCCAATTGTCTACTTTAGTGAAATGCTGAGTGGAGCAATAGTGAACTGCTCAACTTATGATAAAGAGTTATATGCCTTGGTAAGGGCGTTAGCTACATGTGGCAACACTACTTGTGGCCTCGAGAATTCGTGGTTAAGACTGATCATGAGTCATTGAAATACTTGAAGAGCCAAGGTGAACTTTCGTAGGCATGCTATATGGGTGGAGTTTATTAAAACTTTTCCTTATGTAATTGCATACAAATAGAGTCGTCACTATGGGCTAGGCCCATTGAGCTAGCCTGGCCTAACTCGTTACTTAGCAGGGCTGGGCTACGATTTTTGGAGCCCATTTAAAAAATGGGCTTTTTAACCCAGCCTGAATAAGCTTGCTGATTTGTGTGGCTTTTGCAATATGGGTTGGGCCGGCCCGTGGCCTGAATAGAGTATTATAGATAATAAGAGTCCATACTCAAAGTTCATTTAAAATTTTTAAATATTAAAATCTAGATACAAATTATATTTTTATAATATGTACTCCCTCTATCAATCTTTACTTGTCCTTTATTGATTTAGCACAGGGATTAAAAAACAATAAATAATATGAGCAATTTTACTAAATCTCCTTTTGAATATAGAAATTATAATGTCTTGAAAAATATAACGAGAAAACAACTACTAGAACTAATGATAAGGGTAAACTAAAAATTAAGTTTGAAATTATCGCTTGATTTCATGAAGTGGATAAGTATTGTTGGACATCTCAAAATAATATAGTGGACAAGTAAAGATGGACGGACGGAGTAATAGTAACGCTAATACTATGTAATATTGTCTTGTTGCTATTTATTTTAATATTTTTAAATTATAATTTAATTTTAAAATTTATTAAAAATATAAGAATAAGAATGTGGGGGCCCGGCAATGCCCGCGGCCCACGTACAAATGGGTTGGGCTAGCTATTTTCTAGCCCATTAGAAAAGGGGCTAGCCCGGCCTGACCTGTCAAATTCCAAAGCCTGTAAGGGCTAGCCTGGATGGGGTTGGCCAGCCCGTATTGACACCTCTACCTACAAACAAGGAAAGGAGAATGTGGTTGCTGATGCACTCTCAAGAAGGTATGTTTTGATATCTACTCTTACTTCAAAGTTATTGGGTTTTGACCAAATCAAGTTACTCTATGCTAATGATTCTGATTTTGGTAAAATTTTTGATGAATGTAGGTTGGGTTCTTTTGAGAAATTTAATCTTCAAGATGAATTTCTCCTTAAGGAAAATAAGTTGTGTACCAAACTGCTTTTTGCGTGAACTATTTGTTAGGGAAGCACATTGTGGAGGGCTAATGGGACATTTGGAGTGCCTAAAATATTGGAAATACTTTCTGAACATTTTTATTTACCTAGCATTAGAAAGGATGTTGAAAAATTGTGTTCTCGTTGTCTTGAATGTAAACAAGCTAAGTCTAGAACATTGCCCCATGGTCTTTATTCTCCTTTACCTGTTTCTCATTCTCCTTGGATTGATATTTCTATGGACTTCATATTGGGGTTTCCAAGGACTAAATATGGTAAGGATAGTATATTTGTGGTAGTAGACAAATTTTCTAAAATGATTCATTTTATTCCATGTAAAAAGACTAATGATGCATTTCATGTGGATGTCTTGTTTGTAAAAGAAGTGGTTAAATTGCATGGAATACCTAGAACTATTGTTAGTGATAGGGATGCCAAGTTTTAAGTCACTTTTGGAGAATTCTTTGGGGAAATTTAGGGACTAAATTGCTATTCTCCACATCTTGTCACCCACAAACTGATGGGCAAACATAAGTGGTTAATAGAACTTTGGGGAATATTTGAGGGCTATTTTGAAATGTAAGTTGACTTCTTGGGAAGATACTTGCCTAATGTATAATTTGCTTATAATTGGACCATTCATTCTTCTACTAGTAAGACTCCTTTTAAAGTTGTATATGGATTCAACCCCTTTACTGTCATGCCCCAAAGTCCAGTTAGAGCGGATTGGCACCCGTTGCCGATAAGGCTCGGGATAACCAATCTATATCTATACGCTTTGCATATATATTATAAGTAATATCTATGTTTGGCAAGCTTCTAAGGAGATAAACGGTATTAACAAGCTAAAAGGAAATGCGTATAGCTAGGCTATTGGGGCCACGGTGTCTAAAGTACGAGACAGGACTACACATTAGTTTACACAGTCTACAAAGCCTCAAACAAGAGAAAGTATCTACATATGTTTGGGACAGGCCCCGTCTGAATTAACTGTATAATGCAAACACATAAAATCTAAACACACTCAAAACTCCGGAACAACCTGGAGTTGAGAAATAACAGCTGAATATCCGTTACTCCTACTAGGGAG
>JAPFFP010075946.1:0-23291 GCA_026153255.1 Solanum medicagineum | reverse complement strand
TTGGGATGATTATGTTTATGCATGAGTGGGTGTCCCTAACGGGCACAGGTCACGACCCTCGGTGGGGTCGTGACAGTATGATCTTAAAGAGGGCACATTATGCCAAGTACTCTATTCACTCAGGAGTGCCCAAGATGATCCATAATATGAAGCAATATTATTACTAGTGTGGGATGAAGAGGGACATTGCAGAGTTCATGGCTTTGAATTGCCAACAGGTGAAATATGAGAATCAAAGGCCAGGAGATTTGATGCAGGGGATGTCCATTCCCAATTGAAAGTGGGAATTTATTACCATGGATTTTGTGATTGGATTATCTGTGACATTGGGTAAGTTTGACTCCATTTGAGTGATTGTAGATAGATTGACTAAATCAGCTTATTTCATTCAAGTGAGCACTAGTTACAGTCTTGGAGTAGTTGGCTAGGATCCACATCCATAAGATTGTTAGCTTGCATGGGGTACCTATCTCTATCATGTTAGATCAAGGTTTGGGGTTCACTTCTCACTTTTGGAGGACCCTACAACATTGGTTGGGTACTCGATTGGATTTGAGTTTAGCCTTTCATCCCCATACTGATGGACTTTATGAGAGGACTATACAGGTGTCAAAAGATATGCTTTAAGCCTGCGTGATAGACTTTGGGGCTCATTGTGATCAACATCTACCCTTGGCGGAGTTTGCTTACAACAACACTTACCACTTTAGCATTCAAATGGCATGAGACATTGTATGGTCAGAGATATCAATCTCTTATTGGGGGTTTGATTTGGATTAAGAGGGTGACTTAGGTATTCACTTGCTTAGTAAAGATGATATGGAGCAGGTTTTCTTGATTTAAATTTTATTGTTGACAGCTCAGAGTTGCCAGAAGAGCTATGTTGACCGGAGGATCTGACCTTAGGAGTTTATGGTCGGTGACCTTGTGTAGCTAAAGGTATCACTCATGAAGGGTGTGATGAGATTTGGGGAAAAAAGGCAAGCTTCGCTCACGGTTTATTGGCCTATTTGAGATTTTGAGAAGAGTGGGCGAGGTTGCTTATGAGTTAGCTTTTCCACCTAGACTATCAACAGTTCATCTTGTGTTCCATGTCTTTATGCTTGACAGATACATACTTGATGAGTCCCATTTGATTTCTTATGATTCAGTAGAGTTGTGTCCAGATTTGACATATGATGATAATCCAATGGATATACTTGACACACAAGATTGAAGGCATAAGACTAAGGAGATCATTTCAGTTAACATCAGCCTGTCGAGGACGTGACTTGGGAGATAGAGTCAGCTATGTGTGCTAAATATCTCTAGCTTTCCAAGTACCTAGGTACTTTTGTTTATCCTATGTTCGAGGACAAACATTGTTTTTAGTGGTGGATGATGTCATGACCTTATTGGCTAATTTTAGAAATCCTCGACAAATAACCATTATACCCCTCCTATTAATTTCTATGGTGTTATTTCATCGGTTACGCTGTTGGTCTTGGAAAAATAGTTAAAAAAAGTTGAGAAGTATGCAAGTATCAAAGTTTTAAAGGTTTAAGATAAGTTAAAAGTGAATTTTAGTACTATTTGGAGTTTTAAGTTTCAAGAGTTCCGTCAGTTTTGTAATGTCAAAATTAAAGTTTAACTTTTTACAAGGGTTTTAGAATTCAACTTTTAGACTCAACCAAAAATGACCCAAGACAATGGTAATTTTATCGAAAATATCAAAAATGACCTTCAAGGTCATTACAACTTCTTTGAAATATGGGATTTATAATCTCAAGAATAAGACAAGTTGTTTATGGTAACAATATGTACATGTGACAATGTATGAATTTTGGACTCATATATGGAAAGCTGTCTATGGTAACAATATGTAAATGTGACAATGTATGTATTTTAAACTCATATATGGAAATGCTTGTAGTTTTACTGAAAGAGACCTTTCATTTATGGGAACAACTTATTAGTTTCAAAATTGTTTTGATTTATATGAGTTTATGTAATTAAACAAAGATTGTCAATGGAAAATAATAAATGTTTTACCTGAGTAAGAATTAGAGTAAAAACAGCTGAAAAGTGAAGTTTGAATAAGTATAGAAGACACAACCTGGATGAATAGGGATAGGGAATGGAGAAAAGAAAGGTTCAAAACAAATTAAAATTGGTAAAGGGTGACGTCATCAATAAATTACTCTCATTATTATGTGTGTATAAAACATTAGAGAGCAACAACACATTGAACGTCCAATCATTCATTCTTTCTTAATCATTGAAAGAAGAAGCGGAATTCCTCTACATGTTCAAACTCTCCTTTCATTTATTCGCTATTTCAGAGCTAATGTCTCATTTGAAGATGGTATTTTTCACGACCCAAAAATTGGGCGTGATAGCACTTGCTCAATCCCACCAGAACAAGTCAGCCTTAACTCAAAGGGACAATAAGCATATCGCATGGAAGTAATTAACTAATGTAGATAACTAAAGCCGAGAATTTCCATAAACTTAAATACCACCCAAGGATTGGTTGTCACGTCTACAAGCCACTAACAATACAGGAAATCAAAGAAATACAAGTCCAAATTATCCTTCTTCTCAAATAGAACAAGTACAGAAGAAACAGGAACAAGAGAGTCAGCCAGATGTCAACAGCTACCTCTCTACGTCTCCTGGGAAGCCTCGGAGATCAAGGAAAATACTATTCACTGTCTAGGCTCACAACCTACACAACCATATAAGCAAGGGGTGAGTACCAAATACCATGCGGTACCCAGCAAGTCAACTAACAAAACAAAGTAAGTCTAATAGAATACACAGACTCCTTTTGTTCCAATCGATCTCCGCGACTACAACCTGCACAGAATGTTATTCCAACCCAGCAATACATAATACATAATAAAGATGGTATTTCACCATATCACAATTCCAAAGCACAAGCTAAAAGTGATAGCACAATCAATCATAAGAATAACATCATGCAATGTAATAATATGCAAGAGTGCAATGCAATGCTTATGCAATAATCGCCAGCAAATACCTCGACATTATAATATCACTGAAAATATCTCAATATCACATCATCGCCGAGAAAATCCTCGGCGTCACAATATCATCATAAATAAGCCGGCAAAGACCTCGATATCATAATATCATCATAAATTCGCCGGCAAAGACCTCGACATCACAATGTCATCATAAAGTTTTTAACATCATATTTTCGCCGGCAAAGACCTCGGCATCACAATATCTCGACCAGTAAAGACCTCGGTCCCAATATTTTTCATCTCACTCATATCAATATCCGGAATCAATGTAAATATGCATGTCATGGATTGAATGAACGTGATATGAATTCCACAGACAAATCCACTAATTATCTCCAACCATAACAATATATC
This sequence comes from Solanum medicagineum, assembly GCA_026153255.1. Lineage (NCBI taxonomy): Eukaryota > Viridiplantae > Streptophyta > Magnoliopsida > Solanales > Solanaceae > Solanum > Solanum medicagineum. The sequence continues at coordinate 19,908 of JAPFFP010075946.1, read as the reverse complement.
AAAAATATAGAATTCTCATCACTTAAGCACATTTATCAATCCAAGTACTATAATAACACGCCAACCCACATCTACATTTTTTTAATCATCTTATCTCTTATAATATTAAAATATTTCACGTATCACACATAGGAGAAAGGAAAATTTGAGAATTCTACGAGAATTACAAAGTTTTGAAAGTCCACTTGCCTTAGTCAAATCACGGTCAATCTAACACTTTGGCCTTTCCTTTTTGAATGGAATCCGTAGCACCACGATCTAGTCAAATAAATTATCACCATAAGATTTCAAAACTCACAAAACCCATATTACTATATGTCTAGCCTAGATGCAAAGACCAACTAATTTCGTTATTAATTTCTAAAAGAGTTTCAAGTCTAGGATTTAATCTTAAATCCCCCAAATAATATAATTCTGATTCTCATAACTTAAAGAATAATATTACATTCGTGTATATATATATATATATATATATATATATATATATATATATATTATGAGCAATTGTCACTAAATTACACCTCAACTTAACTTCATATAAACTCTTTTCATATCGAACATAAATCTCAAGACATAATATAATATCAAATAGTAAAATCCTCATATAATAGCAAAAGAATAAATAAAACTTTCTCATCAACAACTTCTTTTAAATATCTAACTCAAGTAAATAAAGTGACATGTACGGTCTTTCGATTTAACTTTGATACACCAAGATAAATTCATCACTCATCATAAATAATATTCTTATAATAAAGTAATTAAAAGTACACGAAAATAAACTCATTTATATAACATATCTTATTATAAAAGATTTAGAAAATAGGAGCAACTTACAAGAATAAAATTGCCGAATCTCTACACAATAAAACACCTCCCTTCAGCTAATAAAACTCTCACAAAAAAATATTATGGGATATATATATTTCTTATATCTCTCGTCTCTGTTTTTTTTGTTTTTTGTTTTTTTTCCTGCTCTGTCTCTTCTTCAAAAATGAGCAGAAATGTCCTCCTATTTATACAGGCATCAATGCCTCTTCCACAGCTTCAAAGGAGCATAAACAGTAAGGGTCAAAGAGCTTTTGAAACATAAAAAAGTACAAAGATCAGTAGTGGGCATTAATGGATCATAAAGAAACAATTTGTCTGGACAAAACCAAGTGGAACAAAAAAAAACCTTTTAAAATGGACTGTACAAGCATTAATAATTATAATAATAAAATGTTATCCCAACAATCCCCTCTTTTTTTTAAAAAAAAAAAAATCTCCTTACACTATTTCAACTCAAGTAGGCAAAATTTCGGGGTCGTTATATTATCCACCACTAAAAATCATGTTCGTCCTCGAACACAAGGTAAGATAAAGTACCTGAAGTTTCGAAAAGATGAGGATGTATAACACGCATTTCTGGCTCTGTCTCCCAAGTCGCACCTCTAACTGGGTGATTCTTCCAATTTACCTTCACGGAAGCAATCTCTTTGTTTCTAAACTTGCCAACCTGTCTATCCAGAATAGCAATAGGCTCCTCCTCAAACGACAAGCCTGGATTCAATGCCACTGAATCGAATGAGAGTATATGAGACTCATCGGGCACATACTTTCGGAGCATAGAGACATGAAACACAGGATGCACGGATGATAAGTTCGGTGGCAAGGCCAGTTTGTAGGCCACCTCTCCAACTCATTCTAAGATCTCAAATGGGCCAATGAATAGCGGGCTAAGCTTTCCCTTTTCACCGAATTGCATAACACCCTTCATAGGTGACACTCTAAGCCAAACATGATCACCTACCATAAACTCCAGGGTTCGAACCCTCCTATCTGCATAACTCTTTTGACGACTCTGAGCAGCCAACAACCTATCCTGAATCATACAGACCTTCTCCATAGCATCCCTAAGAAAGTCTACATCCAATGAGTTCATCTTGGTGGAATCAAACCAACCAATTGGAGATCTACATCGTCTACCATACAATGCCTCGAATGGAGCCATCTGAAAACTGGAGTGATAAATATTATTGTAGGCGAACTCTACTAAGGGCAAATGTTGATCCCAACGAGGACCAAAATCAATTACACACGTTCGAAGCATATCCTCCAACACTAGAATAGTTAGCTCGAAAATAATCCGTCTGTCTGAGGGTGAAAGGCTGAACTCATATTCAGCACGAGTACCTAGACCATGCTGCAAGGCCATCCAAAAATGTGAAGTGAAAAGTGAACCCCGATCAGAAATAATAAAAATGGGCACACCATACAATCTAACTATCTGACTGATGTAAAGCTCAACTAACTTCTCTGTTGTATACTTAACCTTGACAGGAATGAAATGGGCAGACTTAGTTAATTGATCCATGACTATCCAGATAGAATCATAGCCGCCCACAGTAGTAGGCAAACCCACCACAAAATCCATAGTAATTCGCTCCCACTTCCATGTAGGAATGGGCATCCTCTGAAACTCACCTCTAGGCCGCTGGTGCTCATACTTAACATGCTGACAAGTCAAACACTTAGCCACAAACTCTAAAATATCCTTCTTCATACCACACCACCAATAGTTCTGACTTAGGTCATGATACATCTTCGCTGCTCCTGGATGAATGGAATAAAGAGTACAGTGAGCCTTTTCAAGAATCAATCTAATCAAATCACCTACCTTAGGCACACAGACTCGACCTCCAATCCTTAATACACCATCAGGATCGAGCATTGCTTCCTTAGCCTCTCCTCTGGTCACTTTGTCTCTGATGAGGCATAACTTCTCGTCCTCAAACTGAAGTCCTCGAATTTGGTCCATCAAAGAAGAATGAGCCTCAATGAAAGCAAGTACGCCACCCTCATCAGAAAGTTGTAACCTGACTAGGCCATTCGCTAGACGCTGAACATTCATGGGCAAAGGTCGCTCCTCCACTGGAATGGTGGCTAGGCTCCCCATGCTAGAAGTCTTTCTACTCAAGGAGTCAGCCATAACATTCACCTTCCCTAGATAATATAGATGGTTAAATCATAGTCCTTCAATAACTCCATCTACCAATGCTGCCTCAAGTTTAGATCCTTTTGACTGAAAATATACTGAAGACTCCTATGGTCAGTGAAGACCTCGCAATGTACACCATATAAATAGTGACGCCACAGCTTAAGCACAAAAACCATAGCCGCTAACTCTAACTCATGAGTAGAGTAGTTTTTCTCATGAACCTTCGACTGTCTAGATGCATAGGCAATAACTTTTCCTTTTTGCATCAATACACCACCTAATCCAACTCTTGAAGCATCATAATACACCGTGAAGTCTACACCTGCCTCAAGTAGCATCAAAATGGGAGCTAAAGTCAACAAAGTTTTGAGCTTTTGGAAGCTTGCCTCTCACTCATCGATCCAATGAAAGGATACGTTCTTCTGAGTTAATCTAGTCAGTGGGGCTGCAATGGAAGAAAAACCCTGAATAAACCGCCTATAATACCCTGCTAACCCCACAAAACTACAAATCTCAGTAGCTGAAGTTGGCCTCGACCAACCTTTAACTGCCTCAACCTTACCCGGGTCTACTTTGATCCCTTCTTTAGACACCACATGCCCTAAGAATACCACCGAATTAAGCCAAAACTCACATTGGAGAATTTTGCTTATAGTTTTTCCTCCCTCAACCTTTGTAACACTATCCTCAAGTGACTAACATGATCAACCTCAGTCTTGGAATACACCAAGATGTCATCGATGAATACTATAACAAAAGAATCTAAGTACGAACGGAACACCCTATTCATCAACTCCATGAATGCTGCAAGGGCGTTAGTGAACCCAAAGGAAATTACTAAAAATTCATAGTGGCCATAACGAGTTTGGAAAGCTGTCTTAGGAATATCTGATGGTATAATTCTCAATTGGTGATAACCAGATCTTAAGTCAATCTTAGAAAACACAGCCGCTCCCTGAAGCTGATCAAATAAGTCATCAATACGGGGAAGAGGGTACTTGTTCTTGACAGTTACCTTATTTAACTACCTGTAATCTATGTACATCCTTATAGACCCGTCTTTCTTTTTCCCAAACAAGACTGGGGCACTCCAAGGTGACACACTAAGACGCATGAACCCTTTTCTCAGCAAATCTTGAAGTTGCTCCTTTAATTCCTTCAATTCAGCTGGAGCCATCCTATATGGAGGAATGGAGATAGGCTTAGTGCCTGGCTCTAGGTCAATGGGAAAGTCAATATCCCTATCGGGTGGAACACCTGGAAGGTCAGTGGGAAACACATCGACAAACTCCTGAACCACAGGAATGGACTCTATGGAAGGTGGTTCAATACTAGTATCTCGAATGAAAGCCTAGTAGAACAAACACCACTTATCAATCAATTTCTAGGCGTGAATGTAGGAGATAACTTTACTAGGATAAGAACTACTATCACCCTTCCACTCAATCTTTGGTACACCGGGCACGGCTAAGGTCACAGTTTTTGCGTAGCAGTCAAGGATAGCATGATATAGGAAGAAAGCCAATCCATCCCCAAGATAACATCAAAATCTACCATATCCAGAATAATCATATCTACCCAGCCAAAGAAACAAGAGAGGATCGATACACTCGATCCACCACTAAAGGTTTACCTACTGGTGTACAAATATACACGGGCACTGACATCCGATCACACAATAAGTCAAACCCAGACGAAAAGTATGTAGACACACAAGAGTAGGTAGATCCGAGATCAAATAACACAGATGCAGGCTGATGACAGACTGGAACAATACCTATAATAACTGCGTCTGAGGCCTCTACCTCAGCTCTTCCAGGAAATGCATAGCACTGAGCTCTGCTCCTCTTCCACCCCCAATCTGAGCTACACCTGATCTCCACCATGGTACCGGTACCACTATCTGGAGTCCTTCCACCTCTAGCAGTTTGACCCCTAGCCCAACCTCTGGCCGGTGGAGCCGAATCTCTAACTGGAGCTGCCAAAATAGTACGATGGGGTCCCGAATGAGTCTGAAAGGGGCACTGTCGAATCACATGTCCTGGATCTCCACACCCTAAACAATACCTCGGTGTAGAGAACTGTTGTCCATCGAAAGAACTACTATGACCACTGCGGGTAGAACTCTGGGACCCTCGAGACATTTGTCCACCCTCAGCAGCTGGCATAGATGCATGTACCTGACTATGTCGTCTGAAAGATCAACCACTCCTATCAGAATCCCTACCTCCTGATGAAGTACCAGAAAATACACCCGTAATATGAGCTCCTTAGGATCTCCGAACTCTTCTCGAACCCGCAACTCTGCCTCCTTGGCAGTGCTCACAATAGACTGAAAAGAAGCCCCCTCACCGAGCTACTCTGAATACATAGGATATAATCGAGAAGTTTAAACCTCTCACAAATCTACGGACCCTCTTCCCCTCATTTGGAATCATAGTTAAGGCATGTCAGGATAACTGACAAAAATGAGCTTGATACTCCGTAACAGTTATACCTTCCTACCTTAAGTCCTCAAACCTCAATAGACTCTCTTCTCGCACACTCCAAGGAATGAAGCGCTCCTTAAAAGCATTAGAGAACACACCCTAATCCACTGGAGGGGATCCAGTTGGTCTAGATGCTACAAAAGTCCTCCACCATTCCCTGGCTGGTCCACGGAGCTCAAGTGCCACAAAACGGACACCACGCTGATCAACTAACCCCACTTCATCTTGCATCTCATGGCACAAAGTCAGAAATTCATGGGCGTCCTCATTCTAACTTCCCTGAAATTGAGGTGGTCTCATCTTTTGAAATCTTTAGTAACTAAGTTGATCATTTGCTGCTAGAATCGCCTCTGGAGTAGTTTGTTCCACAATAGCTGGTGTAGGAACCACTGGTGGCTGAACCACCTGATCTAGATGAACTACACCTTGATGCTGCCCTGAAGTTTGTTCTTCCACACTCGGTTGGGAAATTCCCTGCGTGCCTGTCATACCACCCCCCTTAGTGAGGTTTTTGAGCATACTTATCATCCTCAACAGAGTGTCCTGAAGTATAGGTATAGTTGTGGGCTCTGGAAGGGCCTGATCCTCAGTAACATCTATTTGTGGCTTTGGAGAAGCCTCTCTATCCTGCCCTCTAACTGGTGCTACTCCTCGGGTATGCCCTCTCACTGACGCCACTCCACGAGCACAACCTTTAACTCGACCCCTCCCCCTACCTCTAACTGGGGTCTCAGTAATTGTCTCGGAAATAGCCTCACCTCCACTAGCAGTAGTAGTAGCTCTAATTCTTGCCATCTGTCAACAGAACATAGGCACCACTCATTACTAACTAAGATAACTACGCACGATGAGAGAGAATGAATAAAATGAAGTTTCCTAACAGTCTTCATAGCCTCTCAAAGATAAGTACAGACGTCTCCGTACCGATCTTCAAGACTCTATTTAGACTTGGCTTGTACACACATGAGACCTATGAACCTAGGGCTTTGATACCAACTTGTCACGATCCAAAAATTGGGCGTGATGGTACTTGCTCAATCCCACCAAAACAAGTCAGCCTTAACTCAAAGGGACAACAAGCATATCACGCGGAAGTAATTAACTAATGTAGATAACTAAAGCCAAGAATTTCCATAAACTTAAATATCACCCAAGGATTGGTTGTCACGCGTACAAGCCTCTAACAATACAGGAAATCAAAGAAATACAAGTCCAAATTATCCTTCTTCTCAAATAGAACAAGTACAGAAGAAATAGGAACAAGAGAGTCAGCCAGATGTCAACAGCTACCTCTCTACGTCTCCTGGGAAGCGCCGAAGATCAAGGAAAATACTATTCACTGCTCGGGCTCACAACCTACACAAGTGTAGAAGCAAGGTGAGTACCAAATACCACGCGGTACCCAGCAAGTCAACTCCTTTCGTCCCAATCGATCTCCACGACTACAACCTGCACAGAATGTTATTCCAACCCATCAATACATAATACATAATAAAGATGGTATTTCACCATATCACAATTCCAAAGCACAAGCTAAAAGTGATAGCACAATCAATCATAAGAATAACATCATGCTATGCAATAATATGCAAGAATGAAATACAATACTTATGCAATAATCGCCGGCAAAGACCTCGGCATTATAACATCACTGAAAATATCTCAATATCACATCATCGCCGACAAAAACCTCGGCGTCACAATATCATCATAAATACGCCGGTAAAGACCTTGACATCACAATATCATCATAAATTCGTCGGCAAATACCTCGGCATCACAATATCATCATAAAGTTTTTAACATCATATTTTCGCCGGCAAAGACCTCGGCATCACAATATCTCGACCGGTAAAGACCTCGGCCCCAATATTTTTCATCTCACTCGTATCAATATCCGGAATCAATGCAAATATACATGTCATGGAATAAATGAACATGATATGAATTTCACAGACAAATTCACTCATTATCTCCAACCACAACAATATATCAAAAATATAGAATTCTCATCACTTAACCAACATTTATCAATCCAAGTACTATAATAACACGCCAACCCACATCTACATTTTTTTAATCATCTCATCTCTTATAATATTAAATATTTCACGTATCACATGTAGGAGAAAGGAAAATTTGAGAATTCTACGAAAATTATAAAGTTTTGAAAGTCCACTTGCCTTAGTCAAATCATGGTCAATCTAACACTTTGGCCTTTCCTTTTTGAATGGAATCCGTAGCACCACAATCTAGTCAAATAAATTATTACCATAAGATTTCAAAACTCACAAAACCCATATTACTATATGTCTAGCCTAGACCCAAAGACTAACCAATTTCATTATTAATTTCCAAAGTTTCAAGTCTATGATTTAATCTTAAATCCCCCAAATAATATAATTCTGATTCTCACAACTTAAAGAATAATATTATATTCGGTATATATATATATTATGAGCAGTACCTCAACTTAACTTCATATAAACTCTTTTCACATAGAACATAAATCTCAAGACATAATATAATCTCAAATAGTAAAATCCTCATGTAATAGCAAAAGATAAATAAAACTTTCTCATCAACAACTTCTTTTAAATCTCTAACTCAAGTAAATAAAATGACATGTAGGGTCTTTTGATTTGACTTTGATACAGCAAGATAAATTCATCACTCATCATAGATAATATTCTTATAATAAAGTACTTAAAAGTACACAAAAATAAACTCATTTATATAACGTATCTTATTATAAAGAATTTAGAAAATAGGAGTAACATACAAGAATAAAATTGTGAATCTCTGCACAATAAAACACCTCCCTTTAGCTAATAAAACTCTCACAAAAAAAATATTATGGGTTATATATATTTCTTATATCTCTCGTCTCTGTTTTTCTTTTTTTTTTCTTTTTTTTCCTGCTCTGTCTCTTCTTCAAAAATTAGCAGAAATGTGTTCCTATTTATACAGGCGTCCATGCCTCTTCCACAGTTTCAAAGAAGCATAAACAGTAAGGGTCAAAGAGCTTTTGAAACATAAAAAAAATACAAAGATCAGTAGTGGGCATTAATCGATCATAAAGAAACAATTTGTCTGGACAAAACCATGTGGAACAAAAAAAAACTTTTAAAATGGATTGTAGGAGCATTAATAATTATAATAATAAAATGTTATCCCAACAATCCCCTTTTTTTAAAAAAAAAATCCTCCTTACAATATTTCAACTCAAGTAGGCAAAATTTCGGGGTCGTTACAGAATTATTCTATACAACTTATTGCTCTAGTATGCATATGGAGAAAGCCTTGCCGATCGTCTTCACAACTGCAATTCACTACCGGAGGTTGAAGTTAAGAACCACATGATGAATGTTCTTTTAGGGCTCAATTGCATACACAACAACGGAATCATTCACTATGACATCAAGCCTAGCAATAGCTTTCTTGTGGGCACTAATGAAATTGCCAAGATTACTGATTTTGGGCTCTCCGTGACTTTGGAACAGGGCATCATCAACGAAAAACAGGAATCATCAAGGGAACTGAAAGGTATTTGGCACTTGAATTTATAGGTAACATTGAGTATGATATTTAGACTCTTGGTTGCACAATCTATGGGAAAACTTAATATAGATCAAAACTGTCTTTACTAGAAGCTAAACATCATAAGAATGGAAACAAAAAGAAATAGTGAAAAGGCCAAAACAATTCTTTGATATTTAATTACTACTGATAGTGCCTTTTGTTTTAGACAAAAGACGGACCTTTGGTTGTTCTTTGGTCACACTCTTTTTTATCTGATGTTGGATTTGGTTGGTTTGAAAACGTGTTGTACTGCATAGTTTAGAATTGTTGACATATATCATGGTATTGAAATTTTGCAAAAAGTTAATTAGAGTTGTAATAATTGCAAGAGCTAAATACAGTTTTTCCAATACAACCTTATTGTTCCCTTCGGCCACCAGATGCTCGGACTCAACTAAGCAAGGCAATGAAAAGAGCCTAGGAAGTGAAGCTTGTTGGTAAGTTTCTATATACAACCTTAATTAATGTACATGACAGGTTTCTATGCATAAAACAATCTAATTCACATAATTATAATAATACCAGAAAACCTATGTAAAATTCAACGTCAAGATTACCAATACGATAAACAAAGATGAATCATCCTGGACAAAATGCTACTAAAGGTAATTCTACAAATGGCAGGAACTACAACAGAGAGAATGTAGAGTACACTGGCGATGAATTCAATTCTAAATTTGATCCACTCAATAGTCATAAGTCAAACAGATCCTAAATTGTGCAAAATTCCTCAAGATATTGATTGCAGGTAAAAGTCTGCGATGAAGCACGACACAGTTGTGTTGTGTCTTTTAATGCTGCCCAATATCTTTTGGGTTGCACCGTCCATCAATAATGCAAATCCATCGCTAAGAAGGTTAGACCATCCGGCATGCATGATACAACTATATAAATCGTTACTACTGACTAAATTAGTAGGGAAAAAATAATTCTTATGGGAAACTCTTAAACTTGCAGTGCTAAATTTAAAAATGATGCAGAAGAAATAATCTAATTACTGTAACAAGCTGGAATTAATTAAAGATAAAAAATATATCTATCTGGTCCAGATTGAGAGGAAAGTTGATGATTTGAGAAGGAATTTACTTGCACAAGAGATGAAGAAAGTTAATCAGGTAACTCTAAGGCCAAATGTCGAAGAAGACAAGTCAGTGTAGATACGAAGAAAGAAGATAAAAAGAAATAATGTAGGAAATCACAGAGCAATCCTAACTAAAAAATAAACATAGAAAAGAAATAATAGCTTTCTTTAGTACTAAATAAACTATGAACTTCTAGTATAATATTAAGTTTGACTCAATATAGTAATTTATGATTCTTTAGTGCATATATTAACTCAAATTTGATTACTAAAGGAAGTTCCGCGCAACCCAGGGAGGTTCTTGAAATCGAAGGATTAACTGATTGAGACCCATTGAGGGTAGCAGCAGTAACATTTTCTTTTAAAGAGGTACGAAAGCCATTTCTGGTAGTTATCGAGACAACAATAATGTCTGATGTTCCTACATTTTATCCAGCTATCATGTCTATCTCCATTTCAACCTCATTTAGATAACCCTCCATGCCAGACATCTTCTCCTCCTAGCATGTCTATCTCCTTATCAATCAATTTGTTGCTGAGTTGCTGGGTCCTTCAGTGCATCCCACTGTATCGGTCCCTTGAGGTAAAATAATCCCCACAGGAAGTGCTCGTCATTCCATCCTGCGAGGACACCCACAAAGTAAGATGCAACTTCAGAATTATCAGATAATGTTCTTAAAAGAATCAAATCCTGAAGGATTTTGATGAACGCTAAAGTATGCATTAAGAGAACTCAGGCAAGTACGTAGCAAAGCAAATTAGCAAGGTTTATACCTCTCTCTTTCTTTTATTTTCCTTTTTTTAATGAAGAAAGAGAAATGGGTAAAAACAAATTCCACCTGTATCTTATATATGCCAATGAAACAGTGTTTGTGACTTTTCAGATGCCTGCATGATACAAGTTAAACTTAAATTCAAGATACATAAACTATGGGGGTTCATCAAAGTTCAATGTCCAAATCTAATGCAAATGTGAGATTTTCTGTGGGGAATGGAAAAAGAATCTCCTTATGTCGTGACGATAGGCTAGGGCATGGCCCTCTAAAAGAGCTGTTTCTAGATATGTTTAATCAAAGCCTGTCACCAGAGACTACAATTGAGGATACTTGGAGTTAGCAAGGCTGGAACTTCTCTTTTAGAAAACTATTGAATGATTGAGATGTCACCAATCACTAGAGCTATTGAATTTCCTTTTGAAGATTCAGTATGAAGATTCCATTATATGGAAAGGCGTTCGCAAGAAAATGATCAGCATATTTCCTTTTGAACTCCCTCCGAAAGCAAGTACAAAGTTGTCACTGCAGGAGAATCTGGAAAGCAAAGCTCCATTGAAAGTGATGCATTTTTCTTGGTTGTGAGTAGAACAACATGTCTAACTCATGAAAGTCTACAAAGGGTATTTTCTAAAAAGAAAAACTTACATACAAGGCATACAAACAATACATAAGACAATCCAAGTTACATTTTCTCCAGCCCTCAATTGCACAAAAGGAACAGATCATTGATCTAATCTTTCTCATAAAAATCAGAGAATGTACAATCAGTACTTCTACGGGTTGGCCTGATGACTTTATGCATTAAAGCATTTATACTCAATGAAACCAAACAAGTATTTACAACTCAAAAAGGCATAATATTCTGTATAGACAGGAAGATTGATCTTCTATGGATATACATATACATAAAAATTCATTAAAACGGAATAAGAAAATGAGAAAAGAATATATAGATTGTAAACGTACTTTGGGAATCACTGCATAGGTCTATGGATGGCAATATAAGCAGCTCAACATCATATAGAAATGTTCTCATCACCAAATCTTTGGTACGCATGAACTCCACTAGAGCAATATATTTGTCAGACCTACATATAATGGGAAATGCAAATCAATCTAATAAAATCATTCCTGGTCAAGGACACACTTCTACTTGCAACCCTTATCCCTCTTCGGAAAGATATGTAAGGCAGAAGCTGACCTTTCACTCCCACTTGCAAAGAAATACAATCCTATGTCAGCTTTATCCCGACAATGATTGTTGAATATACTTGCCCAGATGTCACCAGACAACACTAGTTCAATTTTGAGAGTATCAGGCAATAGCCGAGAGAACTTGTACACGTTATGCCTTACTCTAGAAGGAGGATGAGCCTGGATACAATTATTGAATATCCCTGGTGCTTGTTCTGGAGCACCTAAGATGTAAAAACGTCCCCTAAAATGCAAAGAAGAAGAGAAAGATCAATAATTATATGAAAAAAAACCTATGTTAGTAATTAATGTGCATTCATGAAGGGTACTTATTTCCAAGAAGCAATAATAGCAGGATCATAAAGGTGTGGTCTAGATGAATTCATCCTTCGAATCTCATTCACAACATCAGGACTGCTATGCTCAAAATGGTAGAACCACCTAGACCTAAAAAATAGGCTACATCAGTTGGAAGGAAGTATAGATCGGGAAACTTATTATGTTTCTTTGGTTGCACATTACTTTGACAAATCTTTCCAAAAGCCTTTAACGTGGATCCCTCAAAATGCTCATTTTCAGTTCACTTGATGAAAACAGTACCCCATTGTCAATATCACATTCTTCACACCACCAATCCACTGGTTCATCTTCATAATAGCCCAACACTCAAGATCTGAAAGGAAGACAAACATAGAATTTTTTTGAAAATCAGGAAGAGGGCTAAGTATGTGTAAAAGATATAAATAGTGTTTAAGAGAATTAAATGCAACAATATGCTAATGAAAGAATCAATGTATCCTTTAGACGGAACCAAATATATCCAATACTATTATGATCTGTAATGAAGAATGTCAAAAAGCTTAGGCAACTCGAAGAGGTCCTTACTCTATGTGAGAAGTATTATCACCTCAATTTATGCTTTTAGTTCTACACTTTTCATCCCTATTTAAGATTCTAAAAAAAAGGAAGCAAAGCTGATAATCTAACTAGCTATTTCCTTCAAAAGGCACAACCCCTTCTGTAAAATGATCAACTTCTTACTTATAAATGGCATGTCAACCAAAAAATAAGGGGTTGGGGAGTGGGACGATGTTTGAGGTTTACAAAGAACGTGTGGATATGGTGCAAGGCGATAAAGCAAGTACAGATCAGAAAGTCATAGCTTTTATCTAGTCAGACTGCCTTTTCTTGCTAAAAATCGAGAGAGATGGAGAAAACTTACTCGTGCACAACAACATGTTTACACTCACAACAAGTAATGATTGCTTCATGAAAATCTACATCACCGCAAATTTCACAATATTTTTCCTCCATGTTCAATAGAAAAGACAAGAAATTCAATAGCTGACTAACTCTTGATCTAACTTAAGTGAAGCTTGTATTGAGTCTTCTAATTTTGGCAATGAATAAGGATCTAGATGCTATCAAAGTCTGCTCAGCTTCATTTGTTACATAGAATCAACATTACCATATGAAGAATGTAGAAACAAAATGTCATTAGTTACACAGGGGGTTTCGAGAACAAAAAACACAACCTGTTGCACAAAATAAATCTCTCTAGTCAATTTGTCCATTTAAGGAAATATGATCATACAATCTTGATCTTTGCAGGGTGATCTGAATGCTCGATCCGGTAATAAGAAGGCTAGCAAGAAGGACTAGAGTGACAACCTACAAAAAATGTAGCAAAGGGTAAGCACCAAACAACAAGGTACTCAACAATTGGAAACTAACCTAAAGTAAAGCAATGAAGAATACAAGTACTCTTATCCACCCAACCAAATGTTGCCAAACTACACACCTGCACTAAGAAAAGTCCTAACACAATAAATATACATATCATATAAATATATACTCATCATATAGCATCATATCTTAAAACATCCGAAGGATCCTCAAAGTAAAATGGTATAATAGATATCCAATATCATAAATAATTTTTAGGTGATTCACAACTTTCACGCAAAACATATAATAATATCAAAAAAAGAATGATATGAGATGGAGTAGATGCCATCGGATGTATATATTGTGATGCAATGTCAAATAATCATGATGTATGTTTATCCTATGATACATATCCTCTGATCATATATATGTCAGAATAGAACCCATGGGGGCCACAGAAGGACCATATATCCGTGAACATTGCCGGCAATGACCTCGGCTAATGCTCACCCGATCAAAAATAACCTCGGGCACAATATCAGCCGGCATATTACCTCGACTCGCTCGCCACAATCTTGGCTAATCATCGACTAGTAGAGACCTCGACCACCAATCCGCATGTTACCCTACTCATCTCTCGATCATAGCCATCATAAGTATCAATGACAGTTACTAGTGAATGCAATGTATGCAATCTTAGTTTCATCAAAGTTTCAATATCATAATGATTTCAATATCATCACACTCTCAATATCATTTACATCTCAATATAGGTACCATCAATATCAAATAATTCACAAGATCACATATATTACGAATCAATGATTAATTCACAAGGCAAGATTTCACCATATGAATAATTACTCAATCCGAAATTTATGGTCAAAACCTATGATGATACAATTCTACCCCAAAGCACCCAATTTGATACACATAGGAACATACAAGGTTCAATCATACTTAACAAAAGGTTAGAAGTCCACTTGCCTTAGAAAAAGTCTCGAATCAAGTCAAATCCATGGATTTTCTCCCTCCTCGATAATAAACCACCACAATCTATTCAAATATAGTATCACAATCACATAACAAATCTAATGACACTAAAATCAATCAATTCGCGTGAACATGACAAAATAGTCAAAAATCTCATACCGCAAAAGTACAAAAATATAAAAATTAATGCATGAAAATGTTCCCCAAGTAATAAGGACTTTAATGGTGAAAATCGTTTCGAAAACGGAGTTAAAATGTGGTCAAAATTATTAATTTAGCATTAGAAATCAAAATCCAAAAATTTCCCAATTAAAAACCTCTTCCTCAATTAACAAACCCAAATTCTAAGTTAAAAATACAATTTAACCAATGGAAATTAGAGAAATATGTTAAAAAGTAGTTACCCTATAGGTTTGCCTTGAAAACCTTGAAGAATCTCTAAAAATTGAAGCTTGGAATATTAAAAATGGTGGAATAGATATAAAACTTGTCACTTAAAAGAGCTCACTATCCAGGCCAATTTAATGCTCCTCGAATGCAGAGCATTGTTCGCTAACACAGGGCCTACCCTGCTAACACGGAGGCAAAGCTTACATAACTCCACATATGCGGATCCCCTTTCTATGAGTGTAGAGGTCTAAACAATTTGATCTCCACAAATGTGTAGATAGAGGCGTGATCATGGAGTACTATCTAGCTGATCCAAATATCAACAACAACTCAGCACAGAATTTCACAAAATAGACCTTCAGGATTCGTACGGAACCCCGTGAGCACAAAAAAAATATGGAACCTTACCAGAAATGATGCTCCAGACTCAGTGAACCATTAGAATTTGATTCCAAGGTCTCCTCGACCTGGAAACCAAGAATGATCATTTAAAACTAGCTAAGGACTCAAATACTCAAAATAACCTCATAAGCTCTAAAAATTACAACAAGATCATTTCTAGCATTAGTTTTACCACCAGAATCATTGAAACTGCTAGAATTTCTATTTGTGCTTCCGAACTTCAAATGTTGACCAATGTCAAATTATGATCCAAAATAAACTGAAGTTGCAACTTTGGGTCTAATATTAATTAGAGAAATCAACTCATCACCTTTACTCACCTAATATGTTTAGATAACTCTAACTACAAGCCTCAATCAATCACCACGCTCACTATCCAGTCTCCTCCTCTCCCTCATCATTATTCTAGTTCAGGGCTAAGAACTCCACTTATGGTTTTACGAGACCTCAAATCTCACTCTTAGTTAGCAACATTAAACTTCTCGGGAACACAAACTTTTCTCTCATAGATACCATCAAAAGCAAATAGAGACTCAACTTATACCTGTCACGACATCCCAGAGTGTCTCACTGAGTTGGGCGACAATTGCTGCACACACTGGTCTATGGCCTTGCTCGTGCTAGGAGTAGCATCTCTTTGATTTCCTCTAACTGGTGGTGTAGACATAGCTGGTTGAGCTTTGTTGACTTGCATTGAACAATCCTTCTGAAAGTGACTCGTTTGGCCACATGTGAAGCAGTCGGGGGTGCCGAATCGACACTGTCCCAAATGAAATTTGCCGCACCTTCCACATGGTGGCTTCCCTTTAGGTCTTAAGAGCTACTCTCCCTCGAGGTGGAAGATTGCGAATGTTGAAAGACTGGAATTTCCTCAGCCTTAGATTATATCTACTGCTGGATATGGGTATACTCACTAGTGGTGGCATATAACTCTAGGGTCTCTGCAAAAAGGGGAACTTATTTCCCTCCTCGCCCCAAGCTTCTTCCCTCTCACTCTCCTTGTCCTCTTCTACCCATCGATCCTGCACAACAAGCTGAGTAGAAGGCTCAAGCTTCTCGGTGCTGGTGGTATCCTTCAAGTCCATAGTGCATTTAGAAGACATGCTCTGCAAACGTGTAAAGCATGATTTAGAAGGAAAATATTATAGAGTTTGACTTTGTCGCACGATTTAGAATCTGAAAGAAGGGAAACAATTCCTAAATGTCCTAAAGCCTCAAAATTATGGATGTGGAGCTCTTCACACCAATAATAAGGACTCTACTAGACACGACTTCATAGACTCCCTAGGACACTTGAACTCGCACTCTAATACCAAGTTTGTCACGCCCCGAGAGGGCACCCTAGACAAAACCGACACTCAGAGACTATTGCTAGTCCCCAAGCGAACCACTTGGCTTCATCATATTCATTCATTCATATTTTCTACTATCAGTGGAAGACATAAGGAATTAAATGGGCACATCATCATCTAGTCTCAAAATAATATTATAATAAAAGGATAGTAGGAATAACTAGCTCATAGCCTTACATCAACATTCGGCTCTAGTCTATGAAGCCTCTATCACTAATAGGTGGTGCCAATGATAGACCCATGGCTACCTTAATCAAAATAAATGCTAAGCAACTCTAACTCTAAAGCAAGATGAGAATATCATATGAATCCTCCAAAGTAAGGGAGACACCAATCCACTGGACGTCCAAAAATCCTCAACGAAATGTCTGCTGATAAACTCTATCCCGTATATCTGCATCATAAAACGATGCAGTGCCAGAGTGGCGTCAGTACGTAGAATGTATGGTATGCAAAATGGCTAAAAGTAAGTAAAACAAATAGAATAACATGGAACAATATTAGCTCAGCGGGTACTCATCTCATCTCAGAATAAGAAATAGACACTTTCACAATTAACATCCGTCAAGACTCATACCATTATATTAACATCTGAGCACTATCAAAAGGAAACCTATATAGGAGTTTCTCGAACCTACACCCACCACCTATGAGACGGTGATAGCACAACATTACCGATGGTGTTGCCCCATCCGCCCACTACCTTGTCGGGGCAAAGGGCATACATTTTTGGATCCAGATTAGAAATGACATCAAGTCCTCTTTTGGGACTAAGGAAACATCTGTTTCTTACGGTCCAATCCTCACCTATGCTGGTCATGTAGTTATGAGGGCGAGTACTGGGACTCACTCTTACCCATTTCAGTACTCGGTACTCCTCCCATAGACTCAACATGCTCATAAGCATTAACATTCATCCTTTGTCCTCATTTAGACTCCTTCAGACTTGGACACCAATTTATTGTTCATTCATTAAATCGAGGAATTAGGAAATATATTCCTTTAAGATTACGTTTTGCCTCTTTGAGGTTCTCAATTCATTATCATCTACCTTCAAGTCATTCAATTCAGGACCCGGACCACAACCAGCAAACACAATTATGTGATCAAGGCTCTAGACAACAATCCCTAGGCTCATTCTTGAACTCATTAGCAAAATAATCATGTCAGGTTATATAATCATACGGCTCATTCGTTTAAACCATGTCAACAAGTAATTTAGTTATGATATTCATCACATTCACGGAAATATATATAAGGCTCAATCCCTATCTTCTATCATGCATACTTTTAACAATTAACATATAGGGTTTATGCAATATCTCATGAAAAATATTCAATTCAAGAAAATAAGTATATGATGATCATCAACGTATGAAAATATGTATATAATAGATATAATTTCTCAAGAAAATAATCAAGAATCATGTTTGTAAACTCAAGCACTTTCAACTCACGTCTAAAACCATCTATGGGGCACATGGGAGAACAATCCCATGCTTTGGGTAGCCTTACATACCTGGTATGGAGCTTGACAATCAATTCTTCAAGAAATTAGCGTCAACCTTTGAACCGTAGTTCTTTCTCCTCTTCTTCACTCAGGGTCTCTTCTTAGTTTTGCATAAGGAACTTTAAGATAGGTTTTGAAACTCTTTTTTAGGCCAAAAAGTGACTTATATTGGTCGTGAATTAAGTCTAGAAGGGGTAGGAAAAAGTCTAGAATACCCCTCAAAAGATTTAAAATTTAAACTTCAGTGGAACAAGTCAAGGTAACAGGTCTGCGACGTGGACCTGTCGCGTATCTGTGTAATTTTGGAAATCCAACTCCTGCAGAAAAATTGAAAAAAATAGAAGTGTGGGTCCATGACTAGGGCATGAAATCAAAAAATTATTTTCGATCCGGTTGCTCTAAAATCGGATCGAGACCACTTTCCCACCCAGTTTTTCGTGTTGATCGCAAATCCGGTGTCGAATTTTCCATCCAAGCTTTGGAAAATGCGTTGTGTGCACAATTCCATTCTAGGGGTATTTCGGTAATTTTCAGGGGGTGTTACATAATTGTCATGAAAAAATAATTTAAATATGCTATGGCCAATTTAACATTGATGTTGTCAAAACAATGTTGATTCCAACTATGTGTCATGCTACCAGACTTTCAAACACTTGTTCTACTCTCCCTCCGACCTGTAAAAACATATTATTCTCTAAAAGAAAATGATCAAGTAGTAACAATCTTCAAAGATAATTCAAACGTAAAATTGAAAGTGAGAGTTATCTCAATATAAATTTTGATATTTCATTTATTTAGTAATTGATTATGAGTATTAATTAGAGTCAAGGTAAATTTTATAGGATAACCTTATTTTGAATAAAATGATTCGTATATTAACAGCTTATCACATAGATATAGCCCCCGAAATAGCAATTGAACTTGCATATACCATGAGAAATAATAAATTTACCTCATGTTGTGAAAAATATGTCAATAAGTAGTAAGTTTTTATGGAAAATAAGTGGAATTATGACAGTAGAATAAAAAAACACTACGAAAAACAGGCCTAAAAAAGACGAAAAAAGCGACGGATTGCGTCGCTTTTAAAAGCGACAGAGAAAGCGATGCTTTCCATCGCTTTATAAAATAATTTGTTGTTTTTTAATTAATAAAAGTGACGGACAAAAACTGTGCGTCCATCGCAATATTTCTCAAAATTTTCTGGTAATTTTTTTTAGTTTTATTTTGTTTAAAGATTTGCGACGGATAGCGTGGCGATATCCGTCACTTTTTTTATTAAAACAAATTAAAATTTTAAATAATTTAATAGCCAAAATTAGATTTAATATAAATATTTTTTAAAATTTTGCGACGGACAACGTGGCATTGTCCGTCGCTTACGTAAAAATAGAGTAATTAGAAATTTAAATAATTTCCTGACTAAAAATTAGTTTAATTATTTTTTTAATTTTTTGGATGTTGCGACAGACAGTGTGGGTATGTCCGTCT